>WNWK01053517.1:0-11849 GCA_009830355.1 Cherax destructor | reverse complement strand
CAAACGTCTAAACGTCGAAATATGCAATAAAAACGATTTTAGCACATTTTTCTGAGCTTTTTAATGTTTAATGTATTTTGAAAATAATATGAAATATTCTAAAAATATTGATTTTTATAGTTTTTTAATGGGATTTTTAAAAATATGTAAATAATTTATAAATATTCAAAAATGCTATAAAACGTTATTTTATTGCATTTTTGACGATTCAAGGCATTTTCAGGATTTTCTGAAAAACTATTTTTAGATAAAATATACCTATGAGTAAGCTTCCTAAAAGAAAATCATAAAATTTTGCTTACTTTTCCCATAAATTTCAATTGCATAGAAATTCTATTTAAAAGTGTGAAAATCTAAGTATTTTAGCTGAAAAATGAGTTTTGTCAGAAAAGCATCAAACCGCTCTAAAACGTCGAAATATGCATAAAATACGATTTTAGCACATTTTTCTGAGCTTTTTAATGTTTCATGTATTTTCGAAAATAATATGAAATATTCTATAAAATATTGTTTTTTATAGATTTTAATGGATTTTTAAAAATATGTAAATAATTAATAAATATTCAAAAATCTATAAAACTTGATTTTATTGCATTTTTGACGATTTAAGGCATTTTCAAGGATTTTGTGAAAAACTATTTTTTAGATAAAATATACCTATGAGTAAGCTTCCTAAAAGAAAATCATAAAATTTTGCTTACTTTTCCCATAAATTCAATTGCAGTAGAAATTCTATTTAAAAGTGTGAAATGTATTTTACTAAATGAGTTCAAAAAGCATAAACCAAGCGAATATGCAAAATGATTTACATTTCCTTAATGTTTCATGTATTTAATAATATGAAATTCTATAAAAATTGATTTAGTTTTAATGGATTTAAAAAGAAATAATAAATATTCAAAATGCTATAAAACTTATTTATTGCATTTGGATAGCATTTCAGTTTTAAAACTATTTTGATAAATATACGTAATTCAAAGAAAATCTAAATTTGCTCCAATTTCATGTAGATTATTTAAAGTGAAATCTAGTTTTATAAAAGTTTGAACATAAACCGCTAAAGGTCATAATATCAATTTTCTATTTAATGTTTGTATTTTAAATAATATAATATTCTAAATATTATTATGATTTTAGGATTTAAAAATATTAAATATTATAATTAAAATCTATAAATAATCATTGCATAAGCATTTTCAGGATTTTTGAAAAATTTTAATAATATACCTATAGTAAGTTCTAAGAAAATCATAAATTTGCTTACTTTTCCATAAATTTCAATTCAGTAATATTTAAAAGTGTGAAAATCAATATTTTAGTGAATGGTTTTGCCAGAAAAGCACTCAAACTTAAACTGAATATGCAATAAAAAGATTTACATTCATTTTTATGTTTATGATTTTTAAATAATATGAAATATTCTTAAAAATTGATTTTATAGATTTTAATGGATTTTTAAAAATATTAAATAATTTATAAATATTAAATGCTATAAAACGTATTTTATTGCATTTGCATAAGCATTTCAGTTTTCGAAACTATTTTTAAAAATACCTAGTAAATTCTAAAGAAAATCATAAAATTTTGTTACTTTTCCCATAAATTTCAATAGTAGAATTTATTTAAAGTGCGATTTATAAAAGAGTTTCAAAAAGCATCAAACCCAAGAAATATGCAAAAATGATTTTACATTTCTGAGTTTAAGTTTATATTTTTAATAATATAATATAAATATTGTTTATGATTTAAGATTTAAATAATAATATAAAATTAACTATAACTTTTATTTTTTTGACATACATTTTCAGGTTTTTAAAACTTTTGAAAATATACCTGATAATCCTAAGAATCATAAAATTTTGCTTACTTTTCCATAAATTTCAATTGCAGGAAATTCATTAAAGAATTAAGTTAAAATAGTTTGCAAGCATCAAACCGCTTAAGCGAAATAGCATAAATACGATTTTCACATTTTCGACTTTAAGTTCATGATTTAAAATATATGAAATATTTAAAAATTGATTTTTATAGTTTAATGATTTAAATATGAATAATAAAATTAAAAATCTATAACTTATTTTATTGATTTCATTAGGCATTTTCAGATTTTGAAAACTATTTTAGATAAAATATACCTATGAGTAGCTCTAAGAAAATCATAAATTTTGCTTATTTCCATAATTAATCAGTAAATTTAAAATAAATTAAGATTTTAGTAAAAATGAGTTTTGAAAACCTCAACCGCTCTAAACTCAATATGCAATAAAATAGATTTTAACATTTTCTGAGTTTTAATGTTTCATGTTTTAAAATAATATAAATATTCTTAAATATTGATTTTATAGATTTAATGGATTTAAAATATTAAATAATTAATAATATTAAAATGCTATAAACTTATTTTATTGCATTTGAATTAGCATTTCAAGGATTTTCGAAACATTTTGAAAATATACCTATGAGTAAGCTTCTAAAGAAATCATAAAATTTTGCTTACTTTCCATAAATTTCAATTCAGTAAATTCTATTTAAAAGTGTAAAATTAAGTATTTAGCTAAAAATGAGTTTTGTCAAAAAGCATCAAACCGCTCTAAAACGTCGAAAATGCCATAAATGATTTTAGCTACATTTTCTGAGCTTTTTAATGTTTCATGTATTTTCGAAAATAATATGAAATATTCTATAAAATATTGATTTTATAGATTTTTAATGGGATTTTTAAAAATATGTAAATAATTATAAATATTCAAAAATGCTATAAAACTTATTTTATTGCATTTTTGACGATTCAAGGCATTTTCACGGATTTTCTGAAAAACTATTTTTAGATAAAATATACCTATGAGTAAGCTTCTAAAAGAAAATCATAAAATTTGCTTACTTTTCCCATAAATTTCAATTGCAGTAGAAATTCTATTTAAAAGTGTGAAAATCTAAGTATTTTAGCTAAAAATGAGTTTTGCAGAAAAGCACTCAAACGCTCTAAAACGTCGAAATATGCATAAAATACGATTTTAGCACTTTTTCTGAGCTTTTAATGTTTCATGTATTTTTCGAAAATAATATGAAATATTCTAAAAATATTGATTTTTATAGATTTTTAATGGATTTTTAAAATATGTAAATAATTTAAATATTCAAAATGCTATAAACTTATTTTATTGCATTTTTGACGATTAAGAGCATTTTCAGGATTTTCTGAAAAACTATTTTTTAGATAAAATATACCTATGAGTAAGCTTCTAAAAAAATCATAAAATTTTGCTTACTTTTCCCATAAATTTCAATTGCAGTAGAAATTCTATTTAAAAGTGTGAAAATCTAAGTATTTTAGCTAAAAATGAGTTTTGTCAGAAAAGCATCAAACCGCTCTAAAACGTCGAAATATGCAATAAAATCGATTTTAGCACATTTTCTGAGCTTTTTAATGTTTCATGTATTTTCGAAAATAATATGAAATATTCTATAAAAATATTGATTTTATAGATTTTTAATGGGATTTTTAAAAATATGTAAATAATTATAAATATTCAAAATGCTATAAAACTGATTTTATTGCATTTTTGACGATTCAAGGCATTTTCACGGATTTTCTGAAAACTATTTTTTTAGATAAAATATACCTATGAGTAAGCTTCCTAAAAGAAAATCATAAAATTTTGCTTACTTTTCCCATAAATTTCAATTGCAGTAGAAATTCTATTTAAAAGTGTGAAAATCTAAGTATTTTAGCTAAAAATGAGTTTGTCAGAAAAGCACTCAAACCGCTCTAAAACGTCGAAATATGCAATAAAATCGATTTTAGCACATTTTCTGAGCTTTTAATGTTTCATGTATTTTCGAAAATAATATGAAATATTCTATAAAAATATTGATTTTATAGATTTTAATGGGATTTTTAAAAATATGTAAATAATTAATAAATATTCAAAAATGCTATAAAACTTATTTTATTGCATTTTTGACGATTAAGGCATTTTCAAGGATTTTGTGAAAACATTTTTTAGATAAAATATACCTATGAGTAAGCTTCCTAAAAGAAAATCATAAAATTTTGCTTACTTTTCCATAAATTTCAATTGCAGTAGAATTTAAAAGTGTGAAAATCTAAGTATTTTAGCTGAAAAATGAGTTTTGCAGAAAAGCACTCAAACGCTCTAAAACGTCGAAATATGCAATAAACACGATTTTAGCACATTTTTCTGAGCTTTTTAATGTTTCATGTATATTTTGAAAATAATATGAAATATTCTAGTAAAAATATTGATTTTTATAGATTTTTAATGGGATTTTTAAAATATAAATAATTTATAAATATTCAAAAATGCTATAAAACTTGATTTTTGCATTTTTGACGATTCAAGGCATTTTCACGGATTTTCTGAAAACTATTTTTTAGATAAAATATACCTATGAGTAAGCTTCCTAAAGAAAATCATAAAATTTTCTTACTTTTCCATAAATTTCAATTGCAGTAGAAATTCTATTTAAAAGTGTGAAAATCTAAGTATTTTAGCTAAAAAATGAGTTTTGCCAGAAAAGCACTCAAACCGCTCTAAAACGTCGAAATATGCAAAAAAATACGATTTTAGCACATTTTCTGAGCTTTTAATGTTTCATGTATTTTTCGAAAATAATATGAAATATTCTTAAAAATATTGATTTTTATAGATTTTAATGGGATTTTTAAAAATATGTAAATAATTATAAATATTCAAAAATGCTATAAAACTTATTTTATTGCATTTTTGACGATTAAGGCATTTTCAAGGATTTTTGAAAAACTATTTTTAGATAAAATATACCTATGAGTAAGCTTCTAAAGAAAATCATAAAATTTGCTTACTTTTCCCATAAATTTCAATTGCAGTAAAATTCTATTTAAAAGTGTGAAAATCTAAGTATTTTAGCTGAAAAATGAGTTTTGCCAGAAAAGCACTCAAACCGCTCTAAAACGTCGAAATATGCAATAAATACGATTTTAGCACATTTTTCTGAGCTTTTTAATGTTTCATGTATTTTCGAAAATAATATGAAATATTCTAAAAATATTGATTTTATAGATTTTTAATGGGATTTTTAAAAATATGTAAATAATTATAAATATTCAAAAATGCTATAAAACGTATTTTATTGCATTTTTGACGATTAAGGCATTTTCAGATTTTCTGAAAAACTATTTTTTGATAAAATATACCTATGAGTAAGCTTCCTAAAGAAAATCATAAAATTTTGCTTACTTTTCCCATAAATTTCAATTGCAGTAGAATCATTTAAAGTGTGAAAATCTAAGTATTTTAGCTAAAAATGAGTTTTGTCAGAAAACATCAAACCGCTCTAAAACGTCAAATATGCATAAAATCGATTTTAGCACATTTTTCTGAGCTTTTTAATGTTTCATGTATTTTGAAAATATATGAAATATTCTTAAAAATATTGATTTTATAGATTTTAATGATTTTAAAATATTAAATAATTAATAAATATTCAAAATCTATAAAACTTATTTTATTGATTTTTGGATTTAAGGCATTTTCAAGGATTTTTGAAAAACTATTTTTAGATAAAATATACCTATGAGTAATTCCTAAAAGAAAATCATAAAATTTTGCTTACTTTTCCATAAATTTCAATTCAGTAGAAATTCTATTTAAAATGTGAAAATTAAGTATTTTAGCTAAAAATGAGTTTTGCCAGAAAAGCACTCAAACCACTCTAAAACGTCGAAATATGCAATAAAATACGATTTCAGCACATTTTTCTGAGATTTTTAATGTTTAATGTATTTTTCGAAAATAATATGAAATATTCTAAATTAATATTGATTTTTATAGATTTTTAATGGGATTTTTTAAAAATATGTAAATAATTAATAAATATTCAAAAATACTATAAAACTTGATTTTATTGCATTTTTTGACGATTTAAGGCATTTTCAAGGATTTTGTGAAAAACTATTTTTTTAGATAAAATATACCTATGAGTAAGCTTCCTAAAAGAAAATCATAAAATTTTGCTTACTTTTCCCATAAATTTCAATTGCAGTAGAAATTCTATTTAAAATTGTGAAAATCTAAGTATTTTAGCTAAAAAATGAGTTTTGTCAAAAAAGCATCAAACCGCTCTAAAATGTCGAAATATGCCATAAAATGCGATTTTAGCACATTTTTCTGAGCTTTTTAATGTTTCATGTATTTTTCGAAAATAATATGAAATATTCTAAAAAAATATTTTTTTATAGATTTTTAATGGGATTTTTTAAAAATATGTAAATAATTTATAAATATTCAAAAATGCTATAAAACTATATTTTATTGCATTTTTTGACGATTCAAGGCATTTTCACGGATTTTGTGACAAACAATTTTTTTAGATAAAATATACCTATGAGTAAGCTTCCTAAAAGATAATCATAAAATTTTGCTTACTTTTCCCATAAATTTCCATTGCAGTAGATATTTAAAAGTGTGAAAATCTAAGTATTTTAGCTGAAAAATGAGTTTTGCCAGAAAAGCACTCAAACCGCTCTAAAACGTTGAAATATGCAATAAAACACGATTTTAGCACATTTTTCTGAGCTTTTTATTGTTTCATGTATATTTTGAAAATAATATGAAATATTCTGTAAAAATGTTGATTTTTATAGATTTTTAATGGGATTTTTTAAAAATATATAAATAATTTATAAATATTCAAAAATGCTATAAAACGTTATTTTACTGCATTTTTTGACGATTCAAGGCATTTTCACGGATTTTCTGAAAAACTATTTTTTTAGATAAAATATACCTATGAGTAAGATTCCTAAAAGAAAATCATAAAATTTTGCTTACTTTTCCCATAAATTTCAATTGCAGTAGAAATTTTATTTAAAAGTGTGAAAATCTAAGTATTTTAGGTGAAAAATGAGTTTTGCCAGAAAAGCACTCAAACCACTCTAAAACGTTGAAATATGCAATAAAATACGATTTCAGCACATTTTTCTGAGATTTTTAATGTTTAATGTATTTTTCGAAAATAATATGAAATATTCTATAAAAATATTGATTTTTATAGATTTTTAATGGGATTTTTTAAAAATATGTAAATAATTAATAAATATTCAAAAATACTATAAAACTTGATTTTATTGCATTTTTTGACGATTTAAGGCATTTTCAAGGATTTTGTGAAAAACTATTTTTTTAGATAAAATATACCTATGAGTAAGCTTCCTAAAGAAAATCATAAAATTTTGCTTACTTTTCCCATAAATTTCAATTGCAGAAGAAATTCTATTTAAAATTGTGAAAATATAAGTATTTTAGCTAAAAAATGAGTTTTGTCAAAAAAGCATCAAACCGCTCTAAAATGTCGAAATATGCCATAAAATGCGATTTTAGCACATTTTCTGAGCTTTTAATGTTTCATGTATTTTCGAAAATAATATGAAATATTCTAAAAAATATTTTTTATAGATTTTTAATGGGATTTTTAAAAATATGTAAATAATTAATAAATATTAAAAAAGCTATAAAACGATATTTTATTGCATTTTTGACGATTCAAGGCATTTTCACAGATTTTCTGAAAAACTATTTTTAGATAAAATATACCTAAGGTATAGGTAAGGTACCTAGGGATTGGCAGAGAGCGTGTATTGTTCCTTTGTATAAAGGCAAAGGGGACAAAAGAGTGCAAAAATTATAGGGGAATAAGTCTGTTGAGTGTACCTGGTAAAGTGTATGGTAGAGTTATTATTGAAAGAATTAAGAGTAAAACAGAAAGCAGGATAGCAGATGAACAAGGGGCTTTAGGAAAGGTAGGGGTGTGTAGACCAAGTGTTTACAGTGAAACATATAGGTGAACAGTATTTGGATAAGGGTAAAGATGTTTTTGTGGCATTTATGCCACAGGTAAAATACCTAGGGATTGGCAGAGACGTGTATTGTTCGTTTGTATAAAGGCAAAGGGGACAAAAGAGAGTGCAAAAATTATAGGGAATAAGTCTGTTGAGTGTACCTGGTAAAGTGTATGGTAGAGTTATTATTGAAAGAATTAAGAGTAAAACAGAAAGCAGGATAGCAGATGAACAAGGGGCTTTAGGAAAGGTAGGGGTGTGTAGACCAAGTGTTTACAGTGAAACATATAGGTGAACAGTATTTGGATAAGGGTAAAGATGTTTTTGTGGCATTTATGGATTTTGAAAAGGCGTATGATAGGGTAGATAGGGGGGCAATGTGGCAGATGTTGCAGGTGTATGGAATAGGAGGAAGGTTACTGAAAGCAGTGAAGAGTTTTTATGAGGATAGTGAGGCTCAGGTTAGAGTGTGTAGGAGGGAAGGGGACTATTTCCCAGTAAAAGTGGGCCTTAGACAAGGATGTGTGATGTCACCGTGGTTGTTCAATATATTTATAGATGGGGTTGTAAGAGAAGTGAATGCGAGGGTCTTGGCAAGAGGTGTTGGGCTAAAAGATAAAGAAGCAAATACAAAGTGGGAGTTGTCACAGTTGCTTTTGCTGATGACACTGTGCTTTTGGGAGATTCTGAAGAGAAGCTGCAGAGGTTGGTGGATGAATTTGGTAGGGTGTGTAAAAGAAGAAAATTGAAAGTGAATATAGGAAAGAGTAAGGTGATGAGGATAACAAAAAGAATAGGTGACGAAAGATTGGATATCAGATTGAAGGGAGAGAGTATGGAGGAGGTGAATGTATTCAGATATTTGGGAGTGGACATGTCGGCGGATGGGTCTATGAAGGATGAGGTGAATCATAGAATTGATGAGGGGAAAAGGGTGAGTGGAGCACTTCGGGTCTGTGGAGACAAAGAACCTTGTCCATGGAAGTAAAGAGGGAATGTATGAGAGTATAGTTATACCAACGCTCTTATATGGGTGTGAAGCATGGGTGATGAATGTTGCAACGAGGAGAAGGCTGGAGGCAGTGGAGATGTCATGTCTGAGGTCAATGTGTGGTGTGAATATAATGCAGAGAATTCAGGTTTGGAAATTAGGAGGAGGTGCGGGATTACCAAAACGATTGTTCAGAGAGCTGAGGAGGGGTTGTTGAGGTGGTTTGGACATGTAGAGAGAATGGAACGAGACAGAGTGACTTCGAGAGTGTATAAATCTGTAGTGGAGGGAAGGCGGGTAGGGGTCGGCCTAGGAAAGGTTGGAGGGAGGGGGTAAAGGAAGTTTTGTGTGCGAGGGGCTTGGACTTCCAGCAAGCATGTGTGAGCGTATTTGATAGGAGTGAATGGAGGCATATGGTTTTTAATACTTGACGTGCTGTTGGAGTGTGAGCAAAGTAACATTTATGAAGGGATTCAGGGAAACCGGCAGGCCGGACTTGAGTTCTGGAGATGGGAAGTACAGTGAAGGCACTCTGAAGGAGGGGTGTTAATGTTGCAGTTTTATAACTGTAGTGTAAAGCACCCTTCTGGCAAGACAGTGATGGAGTGAATGATGATGAAAGTTTTTCTTTTTCGGGCCACCCTGCCTTGGTGGGAATCGGCCGATATGTTAATAAAAAAAAAAAAAATACCTATGAGTAAGCTTCCTAAAAGAAAATCATAAAATTTTGCTTACTTTTCCCATAAATTTCAATTGCAATAGAAATTCTATTTAAAAGTGTGAAAATCTAAGTATTTTAGCTGAAAAATGAGTTTTGCCAGAAAAGCACTCAAACCGCTCTAAAACGTCGAAATATGCAATAAAACACGATTTTAACACATTTTTCTGAGCTTTTTAATGTTTCATGTATTTTTCGAAAATAATATGAAATATTCTATAAAAATATTGATTTTTATAGATTTTTAATGGGATTTTTTAAAAATATATAAATAATTTATATATATTCAAAAATTCTATAAAACGTTATTTTATTGCATTTTTTGACGATTAAAGGCATTTTCACGGATTTTGTGAAAAACTATTTTTTTAGATAAAATATACCTATGAGTAAGCTTCCTAAAAGAAAATCATAAAATTTTGCTTACTTTTCCCATAAATTTCAATTGCAGTAGAAATTCTATTTAAAAGTGTGAAAATGTAAGTATTTTAGCTAAAAAATGAGTTTTGTCAAAAAAACATCAAACCGCTCTAAAATGTCGAAATATGCCATAAAATGCGATTTTAGCACATTTTTCTGAGCTTTTTAATGTTTCATGTATTTTTCGAAAATAATATGAAATATTCTATAAAAATATTGATTTTTATAGATTTTTAATGGGATTTTTTAAAAATATGTAAATAATTTATAAATATTCAAAAATGTTATAAAACTGTATTTTATTGCATTTTTTGACGATTCAAGGCATTTTCACGGATTTTCTGAAAAACTATTTTTTTAGATAAAATATACCCATGAGTGAGCTTCCTAAAAGATAATCATAAAATTTTGCTTACTTTTCCCATAAATTTCAATTGCAGTAGAAATTCTATTTAAAAGTGTTAAAATCTAAGTATTTTAGCTAAAAAATGAGTTTTGTCAGAAAAGCATCAAACCGCTCTAAAACGTCGAAATATGCCATAAAATACGATTTTAGACATTTTCTGAGCTTTTAATGTTTCATGTATTTTTCGAAAATAATATGAAATATTCTATAAAAATATTGATTTTTATAGATTTTTAATGGGATTTTTTAAAAATATGTAAATAATTAATAAATATTAAAAAATGCTATAAAACTTGATTTTATTGCATTTTTTGACGATTTAAGGCATTTTCAAGGATTTTCTGAAAAACATTTTTTTTTTTGATAAAATATACCTGTGAGTAAGCTTCCTAAAAGAAAATCATAAAATTTTGCTTACTTTTCCCATAAATTTCAATTGCAGTAGAAATTCTATTTAAAAGTGTGAAAATGTAAGTATTTTAACTAAAAAATGAGTTTTGCCAGAAAAGCACTCAAACCGCTCTAAAATGTCGAAATATGCAATACAATACGATTTTAGCACATTTTTCTGAGCTTTTTAATGTTTCATGTATTTTTCAAAAATAATATGAAATATTCAATAAAAACATTGATTTTTATAGATTTTTAATGGGATTTTTTAAAAATATGTAAATAATTTATAAATATTCAAAAATGCTATAAAACTATATTTTATTGCATTTTTTGACGATTCAAGGCATTTTCACGGATTTTCTGAAAAACTATTTTTTTAGATAAAATATAACTATGAGTAAGCTTCCTAAAAGAAAATCATAAAATTTTGCTTACCTTTCCCATAAGTTTCAATTGCAATAGAAATTCTATTTAAAAGTGTGAAAATCTAAGTATTTTAGCTGAAAAATGAGTTTTGCCAGAAAAGCACTCAAACCGCTCTAAAACGTCGAAATATTCAATAAAATACGATTTAAACACATTTTTCTGAGCTTTTTAATGTTTCATGTATTTTTGGAAAATAATATGAAATATTTTATAAAAATATTTATTTTAATGGATTTTTAATGGGATTTTTTAAAAATATGTAAATAATTAATAAATATTCAAAAATGCTATAAAACTTGATTTTATTGCATTTTTTGACGATTTAAGGCATTTTCAAGGATTTTGTGACAAACAATTTTTTTAGATAAAATATACCTATGAGTAAGCTTCCTAAAAGATAATCATAAAATTTTGCTTACTTTTCCCATAAATTTCCATTGCAGTAGATATTTAAAAGTGTGAAAATCTAAGTATTTTAGCTGAAAAATGAGTTTTGCCAGAAAAGCACTCAAACCGCTCTAAAACGTCGAAATATGCAATAAAACACGATTTTAGCACATTTTTCTGAGCTTTTTAATGTTTCATGTATATTTTGAAAATAATATGAAATATTCTGTAAAAATGTTGATTTTTATAGATTTTTAATGGGATTTTT
>WNWK01053516.1:0-11849 GCA_009830355.1 Cherax destructor | reverse complement strand
AAACCTCAAGTGCCAGGTTAATTTTTTTCTAGACATAGGTTAAGATCCATGATGCTTACCTGGGTTACCTGGAGAGAATTCCAGGGGTCAACGCCCCTGCGGCCCGGTCTTAGGCCTCATGTTGGACCAGAGCCTGATCCAACCAGGCTGTTACTGCTGGCCGCACGCTGTCCAACGTACGAACCACAGCCTGGCTGGTCAGGTACCGACTTTAGGTGCCTGTCCAGTGCCTGCTTGAAGACAGCCAGCGGTTTGTTGGTAATCCCCCTGATGTATTCTGGGAGGCAGTTGAACAATTTTGGGCCCCTGACACTTATTGTGTTGTCCCTCAACGTGCTAGTGGCACCCCTGCTTTTCATTGGGGGGATGTTACATCGCCTGCTGAGTCTTTTGCTTTCGTAGGGAGTGATTCTTGTGTGCAAGTTTGGTACTAAGTCCCTCGAGAATTTTCCACGTGTATACAATAATGTATCTCTCCCGCCTGCGTTCTAGAGAGTACAGGTTTAGGAACTTCAAGTGTTCCCAGTAATTGAGGTGGTTTATCGCAGTTATGCGTGCCAGTGAAGGTTCTCTGCACATTTTCAAGGTCAGCAATTTCACCTGCCTTGAAAGGTGCAGTTAGTGTGCAGCAATATTCCAGCCTAGATAAAACAAGCGATCTGTAAAGTGTCAACATGGGCTTGGCGTCCCTGGTTTTGAAGGTTCTCATTATCCATCCTGTCATTTTTCTAGCAGATGTGGTTGCTACGGTGTTATGGTCCTTGAAGGTGAGATCCCCTGACATGATCACTCCCAGGTCTTTGACATTAGTTTTTCGCTCTATTGTGTGGTTGGAATAGTTTTGTACTCCGATGAGATTTTAATTTCCTCACGTTTTCCGTATCTGAGTAATTGAAATTTCACATCATTGAACTTCATATTGTTTTCTGCAGCCCATTTAAAGATTTGGTTTATGTCTGCTTGGAGTCTTGCAGTGTCTTCAACGGTGGACACTGTCATACAGATTCGGGTGTCATCTGCAAAGGAAGACACGGCACTGTGGCTTATATTCCTGTCTATGTCCGATATGAGGATGAGGAACAGGATGGGAGCGAGTACTGTTCCTTGTGGAACAGAGCTTTTCACAGTAGCTGCCTCAGACTTTACTCTGTTGACTACTACTCTTTGTGTTCTACTTGTTAGGAAATTATAGATCCATCTACCAACTTTTCCTGTTATTCCTTTATCACGCATTTTGTGTGCTATTGCACCATGGTCACACTTATCAAAGGCTTTTGCAAAGTCTGCGTATATAACATCTGCATTCTGTTTGTCTTCTAGAACATCCAGGACCTTGTCGTAGTGGTCTAGTAGTTGGGACAGACAGGAGTTATCTTCCTAGTTTATATCATTTAGGACTTGGTTTACTTGGTCCCACCTTATGTTTTTGTTATTGAAGTTGAAATCTGGGGCTCCCCTCATACATGTCTGGACCTCTATTATGTTGTGATCTGAGTATATCGTTTTTGATATGATGACATTTCGTATCAGATCATCATTGTTAGTGAAGATGAGGTCCAGCATATTCTCCAATCTTGTAGGCTCTATTATTTGCTGGTTTAAAGTGAATTTGGTGCAGAGATTTAAAAGCTCGTGTGTGTGCGAGTTTTCATCTGAGCTGCCTCCTGGTGTTATCTCTGCTACCACATCATTTGCAATATTCCTCCATTTTAGATGCCTTAGGTTGAAGTCCCCCAGGAGCAAGATGTTGGGGGCAGGAGCTGGAAGGTTTTCCAGACAGTGGTCAATTTTCAGAAGCTGTTCCTGGAATTGTTGGGACGTTGCATCCGGAGGCTTGTATACAACCACGATGACCAGGTTTTGATTCTCGATCTTTACTGCTAAGACCCACAAGATATAGCTAATGTATTAACACTGGAACTGGAGTCCTGCAGCAAATGGCTAGTAGACAACAAACTATCGTTACACCTCGGGAAAACAGAAGCCATACTCTTTGGCACGAAATATAAACTGAGAAGGGTAAATAATTTTAATGTCCAGTGTAATGGGGAATCCATCGCTTCATTTTCCTCAGTAAAATATCTGGGAATTACCTTTGACCCATGCATGTCAGGAGAATTGATAAGGAACAGTGTAGTAAAGAAAGCGAATGCCAGACTGAAGTTCCTCTACAGACAAGCACAGTGTCTACCTACTGAGGCTCGCAGGACCCTATGTCTAGCCCTTATTCAATGTCATATGGACTACGCTTGCTCTTCATGGTACTCTGTCTTGACAAAAAAAACTGAAAGATAAGCTGCAAATCACCCAGAACAAAATGATAAGATTCATCCTGGACCTGGGTCCAAGAGAGCATGTAGGCCAGGATGAATTACAACAATTAGATATGCTGAATATTGAAGACAGAGTAAAACAACTTAAGTTGAATCAAGTTTATAAAATTGCTTAAAAACAGTGTCCAGAATATCTTGTTGCCAATTTTGTCAAGGCTGGGAACCAAAGCAGTCATAGTACTAGGGAGAGAGAGCACAATTTTGTCGTACCCACAGTCAGTGGCCAGGCTTCAAACACCTTTTATTGTACAGCAATA
Organism: Cherax destructor; assembly: GCA_009830355.1. Classification (NCBI taxonomy): domain Eukaryota; kingdom Metazoa; phylum Arthropoda; class Malacostraca; order Decapoda; family Parastacidae; genus Cherax; species Cherax destructor. Next base: position 9,259 of record WNWK01053516.1, on the reverse strand, counting down.
AAGGAATGGAACAGACTGCCTGCACATGTCAAAGCCAGTCATAGCATGAGCCAGTTCAAGAAGAGAACCAAAAGGTACCTAATGAATGTAGCGACAGAAAGGGAGAATTTTTTTTTTTTTTTTAGCTAACACACATGTATATGTAAATATGTATATGGAAATAAGTCACTCTGTCTGATTTTTTTGGGTTATCCTAGGTTTCTACACATATGCTGCTATGTATGATAATATATATAACTGTATTTGTGTATACCTGAATAAACTTACTTAACTTTAGTTTCCTCTCCAACACTGTGTTTTTTGGGGGGGGGGTCTGTGGGGGTGGGGGACCTGGCGGTGTGCTGCGGGATTCTACAGCGTAGTGTGGGGTGGGGGCTGTAAGTGTGGATTGTGGTCTGTGTTAGGATAGCATGTTTGGTTTTGGGGTTCTGGGGATGGGTCTGTGTTCCTCTGCCCTGCTCTGGTTGACCTCTGCTGATTCTGTCCGTCTCTCTTCCTAGCTCCTTTCGCTTTTGCCTCCACTCCCTCAGCTGCTGTCATTCTGTTTTTGTTCTGTTCCAGTCTAGGAACACCCTCTTGTATGCTGACGATTCCTTCAGCCATGGTTTGTCTTGCAGGATCCTGTTTCACACTATTTCTGTCTTGAAAATCAGCTTGACTGGCCGTTTTCTCCCCTTCACGTACCCCCCTATTCTCTGAAAATTTACTATCTCAGACATGTCCTCTTCGACTATTTCTCTGATGATGTTTTCAATCTCCTGACTTTCCTCCTGCCATATTTCATTGTGTATCCCTCACTCGCTCTCCTGAAGCCCTCTCAACCTCCCATTGCCTTTCACTCTGTCTCCCCAATGTTTTCCTATAGCTCTTGGTGGCCTGGTGGCCTGGTGGCCTGGTCATGCCACTGCATGTGACCTATCCCCCTCTCCACCTTCACCCCCTCCCCCACCACCACCCCCAATCCCAGCTGCTCTCCCCCTTCATTCCTCGGCTCTGCTTGGTGGAATGATAGGGCCTTAGCATAGGTTATGTCTCCTTCCTTCCCGTTGAGTTCCTTTTTGGTAAGGGTGTACCAGCTTCTGGTCCATACCCCTGTAATTCGCTTCAGCCTATTTACCTCACATTTTAGGGCCCTTATCGTGGCTACTGCAGCTTCGACTTGTGACTCCCATTTCTTCTTCTCTTCCTCCAACCTCCCTTCCAATTTCACACAAAGCTCTGCCTCCACTCTTTTCTCCATTTTTGCAGAGACCTCACCTAGTTTGCTCTCTCACTCTTGTTCCATCATTTTGCATTGCTCTTCCATCCATTCTTCCATACCAGAGCCATTTTCCTCTGATCCCCTGGGCCTTCGAGTTCCCCTATGAGTCTACCTGGAGAGAATTCCAGGGGGTCAATGCCCCCGCGGCCCGGTCTGTGACCGGTTTGCTGAAGTTGTGTGTGTTTGGGGAAGTGTAGGGTTTAAGGGGGAGAGAGATGGGGAGAGGGACAGGGAGAGTGATGGAAGGGTGGAGAACGAGGGGAAAGAGGGCTAGAGGAAAAGGGGGTGGAAGGGAAGAAGAAAAAGAGGGGGCAGGGTGCAGGAGAGGGAAGAGAGAAGAAAAGAAAAAGAGTGAGAGGAGGGAGAAGAGGAGAGAGGAGAGAGAGAGGAGAGAGAGAGAGAGAGAGAGAGAGAGAGAGAGAGAGAGAGAGGGGAGGAGAGGAGAGAGAGAAGAGAGAGAGAGAGAGAGAGAGAGAGAGAGAGAGGAGGAGAGAGAGAGAGGGAGAGAGAGAGAGAGAGAGAGAGAGAGAGAGAGAATGATGAGGAGGTGAGGGGTGAGGGATTGAAGGAGGAGAGGATGGAAAGATGAAGGAGGGGCCAGGAGAGAGTGATGGAGGGTGGAGAGTAGGAAGTGGGAGAGGAGAGGGTGAAGGAGGAAGGAAATAGAGAAGGATGGGTGGGGGAGGAGGAGGAAGAGAGAAGGGAAGGGGAAAGAGGAGAAAGATGGAGAGAAGGGAGATGAGAGAGAGAGAGAGAGAGAGAGTAGGGATAGTGTAGGGAGGGTGTGGGTGGTGGGGAGTTGTAAGGGGAGGGAGGGGAGAGGAGAGAAAGGGAGAGGGAGAGAGATGTAGAGGAGGGAGAGAGGTAGGGAGGGGTGGGTGGATGGGGAGTTGTTGGGGAGGGATGGGGAGAGGAGAGAGGGGAGGAGACAGTGGAGGAAGTGAGGAAGGAGGTGGGGGAGGGGAAGGAAAGTGGAGAAGGGAGAGAAGCAAGGAAAAGGGGGAGAAGGAAGGGGTGAGAGGGAGAGAGGGAAAGGCAGGAGAGTGAGGCAAGAGGGAGGGGTGGAGGGAAGAGGGAGGGGATGAGGAAGGAGGCGATAGAAGAGGAGGGGTGTGGAGGCCCTAACTGTCAAGGTGTAATTAGCCTCACGTGTGTATGTACTCACGTGTTTGAGCCCGTGTATGTGTGCGAGTGTTTATGAGTCCTTATGTATCCTTATGTCCTTATGTACCCACATATGTACTACCTATGTACTGCATATGTACCCAAAACCTTGGTTCCCCTGTCACTGTCTTTGTGTGTTTAAAATGACTATATGGATGTTTGCGACAGAATTAACGACGGGCGTGCCATGATGTCAGTTAATGTGCCTATTAACTAACATCATATTAACATATTAACTGACATTATGGTACGTCGGCCGTTAATTCTGTCGCAAACGTCCATATTTAATATGTTTGGTCTGCTGTAGGTACAGTGGTACAAGGTACACATTGATGGTTGCAACATGGTGATTGCAACCAGTTTAGTGGTTTAACAAATCAGGTTGTTGGTAATATTATAATGATGATAATAATGATATTAGTGGATGACTGAGATAATAATGATAGGAATGGCATTAAGATAAGATTTCTTCGGATTTTTAACCCTGGAGGGTTAGCCACCCAGGATAACCCAAGAAAGTCAGTGCGTCATCGAGGACTGTCTTGTCTTATTTCCATTGGGGTCCTCAATCTTGTCCCCCAGGATGCCACCCACACCAGTCGACTAACACCCAGGTACCTATTTGCTTCTAGGTGAACATGACAACAGGTGTAAGAAATCACGTCGAAATGTTTCCACCCTGCTGGGAATCGAACCTGGGCCCTCCATGAGTGAAGCGAGAGCTTTAGCCACCAGGCCTTGTTATTATGAGAAGGGAAGCCTGAATAGGAAAAATTCACACAAGTATATTAACTGACACTGCGAGTATTTCCTGATTGTTCTAGAAGGTTCTGTGACACCGGTTGACAAATGAGGATTTTTTCCCCATTATTTCATTAGTTAGAAGGTTGTAAATGAAGGTATGTAACGATCAAATATTGTAACTTTTTGCTGTTAAGTCTCTGTCCCAGACTACTGCTTGGCCGACTTCATGGGACTGAAAAATTACCTGGGTGGGTTAAATTGGGATGACCTGACTATGGGTCAGGTAGGTGTTGTTGGTTGCCAATATGACATTTTTCAGAGCATAGTTCTAGCTGCCCAGACAACTTATGTTCCAAGTAGGGAAATTAGATCAGCCAAAAATGATCCGAAATGGACAAACAATAGATTAAAACATCTCATTGGTGAAAAGAGAGGTATAAATAGGAGTATCAAAAGAGGGGATGGGTAGTTAAGAAATCAATATATTCAATTGGGATTGAACTATTATTATTATAATAAAAAAGAAGTACTAAACCTACAAGGGTTATACTGCGCAGTGTAAGGGATTGAAACTACAATACATAAAATCCGTACATAGCAAACTGCAGTATACTATATATATCAAACTACAGTATATATAATAACATATAAAACAAACTACTTTTATAGTTGGCTCTGATCCAACATGAGGCCTGGCCACAGACCGGGCCACAGGGGCGTTGACCCCTGGAACTCTCTCCAGGTATACTCCAGGTATCTAACCAGCTTACCTTGAAGAACTGTTCAAGTGTACCAGGAGGGACGATTGTATTGTTGTATTGGACTGAAACTCTAATACATAAAATCCATATATATCAAACTACATATATATATATATATATATATATATATATATATATATATATATATATATATATATATATTGGTTGTAACTACAGTTAGAGTAAAAGGTAGATGGGACAAAAAGAAAATGGCAACAGCAAGTAAGAGAGAGGTAAAAGTGTATAAACTAAGGGAGGAGGAAGTTAGGGTGAGATATAAGCAACTATTGGCAGAAAGGTGGGATAGTGCAAGTATGAGTAGTGGGGATATTGAAGAGAGTTGGGATAGTTTTAAAAATGCAGTATTAGAATGTGGGGCAGAAGTTTGTGGCTATAGGAGGGTGGGTGCAGGAGGAAAGAGGTGTAGACAGCCTGACTGTCTGCATAGACAGCCATGCTGTCTGCCAGATGAGTTCATATTTCGCGCCATGCTAGTTTCCATAGTATTCCGCCAGAGGGCAAGCCTGTAGGCATACCCATGTGAGTCTGCCTCACCCCTGCCTCTCCCTCACTTGGCACCCAAACTTCAGTCAGTCAACAGGCCTAACTCGTCTCCCTCTCGCAAGGCGCATGGCCCGCTGGGCCATGGCCACAGACACGCAGCCTGTGAACTCGCACCTTTATTACAAATAAAGTAAGAAGCCTCCGAAGCCTTATCATTTGCAACCACCGCTAAGAAGAAGTCACCAAAACATATCGTTATAGAGGAGTGAGTGGTGGAATGAAGAAGTAAAGGGTGTGATAAAAGAGAAAAAGGTAGCTTATGAGAGGTTTATACAAAACAGAAGTGTTAATAGAAGAGCAGAGTATATGGAAAGTAAAAGAAAGGTGAAGAGAGTGGTGAGAGAGTGCAAAAGAAGAGCGGATGAAAGAATGGGAGAGGCTCTGTCAAGAAATTTTGCTGAAAACAAGAAAAAATTTTGGAGTGAGATAAACAAGGTAAGAAAGCCTAGGGAACAAATGGATTTGTCAGTTAAAAACAGAGTAGGGGAGTTAGTAGATGGGGAGCTGGAGGTATTGGGTAGATGGCAGGAATATTTTGAGGAACTTTTAAATGTCGATGAAAAAAGGGAGGCGGAAATTTCATGTACTGGCCAGGGAGGTACAAAATCGAAGAGCAGGATGTGAGTGTGGGGGAGGTGCGTGAGGCATTACGTAGAATGAAAGGGGGTAAAGCAGCTGGAACTGACGGGATCATGACAGAAATGTTAAAAGCAGGGGGGGATATAGTGCTGGAGTGGTTGGTATTTTTGTTTAATAAATGTATGAAAGAGGGGAAGGTACCTAGGTATTGGCAGAGAGCATGTATAGTTCCTTTAAATAAAGGGAAGGGGGATAAAAGAGAGTTTAAAAATTATAGGGAATAAGTTTACTGAGTATACCAGGTAAAGTGTATGGCAGGGTTATTATTGAAAGAATTAGAGGTAAGACAGAGAGTAGGATTGCAGATGAGCAAGGAGGCTTTAGAGTGGGTAGGGGATGTGTAGATTAAGTGTTTACAGTGAAGCATATATGTGAACAGTATTTAGATAAAGGTAGAGAAGTTTTTATTGCATTTATGGATTTAGAAAAGGCATATGATAGAGTGGATAGGGGAGCAATGTGGCAAATGTTGCAAGTGTATGGAATAGGTAGTAAGTTACTGAAGGCTGTAAAGAGTTTTTATGAGGATAGTGAGGCACAGGTTAGGGTGTGTAGGAGAGAAGGAGATTACTTCCCGGTAAAAGTAGGTCTTAGACAGGGATGTGTAATGTCACCATGGTTGTTTAATATATTTATAGATGGGGTTGTAAAAGAAGTAAATGCTAGGGTGTTCGGGAGAGGGGTGGGATTAAATTATGGAGAATTAAATGCAAAATGGGAGTTGACACAGTTACTTTTTGCTGATGATACTGTGCTTATGGGAGATTCTAAAGAAAAGTTGCAAAGGTTAGTGGACGAGTTTGGGAGAGTGTGTAAAGGTAGAAAGTTAAAAGTGAACATAGATAAGAGTAAGGTGATGAGTGTATCAAACGATTTAAATAAAGAAAAATTGGATATCACATTGGAGAGAGGGATTATGGAAGAAGTAAATGTTTTCAGATATTTGGAAGTTGATGTGTCAGCGGATGGGTTTATGAAGGATGAGGTTAACCATAGAATTGATGAAGGAAAAAAGGTGAGTGGTGCATTGAGGTATCTGTGGAGACAAAAAACGTTATCCATGGAGGCAAAGAAGGGAATGTACGAAAGTATAGTGGTACCAACAATCTTATATGGGTGTGAAGCATGGGTTGCAAATGCTGCAGCGAGGAGGAGGCTGGAGGCAGTGGAGATGTCCTGTCTAAGGGCAATGTGTGGTGTAAATATTATGCAGAAAATTCGGAATGTGGAAATTTGGAGAAGGTGTGGAGTTACTAAAAGTATTTGTCAGAGGGCTGAAGAGGGGTTGTTGAGGTGGTTTGGTCATTTAGAGAGAATGGATCAAAGTAGAATGACTTGGAGAGCGTATAAATCTGTAGGAGAAGGAAGGCGGGGTAGGGGTCGTCCTAGAAAAGGTTGGAGGGAAGGGGTAAAGGAGGTTTTGTGGGCGAGGGGCTTGGACTTCCAGCAAGCATGTGTGAGCGTGTTAGATAGAAGTGAATGGAGACGAATGGTTTTGGGGACATGACGATCTGTTGGAGTGTGAGCAGGGTAACATTTTGTGAAGGGATTCAGGGAAACCAGTTAATTGATTTAGTTGGACTTGAGTCCTGGAAATGGGAAGTACAATGCCTGCACTTTAAAGGAGGGTCTGAGATAGTGACAGCTGGGAGGGACTTTTCTCAGCTGTCGTATCTGAGCTCCTCTGCAAAGACAGTGATTATGTATGAGTGTGGTGAAAGTGTTGAATGATGATGAAAGTATTTTCTTTTTGGGGATTTTCTTTCTTTTTGGGTCACCCTGCCTCGGTGGTCACCCTGCCTCGGTGCGAGACGGCCGACTTGTTGAAAAAAAAAAAAAAAAAAAAAAAAAAAAAAAATAAATATATATATATATATATATATATATATATATATATATATATATATAAATAATTAAATTTCTGAAGATATATTTTATAATAATTTTATTTTAAAATACTCTTTCGACAATTATTGCAGGCTTAGATCAGTAATTCAATTTCCGACGAATTGTTAAACCTTTTCTGTTTGTTTAAGCATGGCAGTGGAAGGTGGCAGCGGTAACAACACTGAAGCAAACTTCTCCCCTAAGAGGATGGTTGAAAGTATCACCAGTAATGTGGCATCTCGTCTCCACAACTACACTGTCACTTGGCTTCAAAAACTTGATAGTGCTTGCACCATCAGACTTCGGTAATATATATATATATATATATATATATATATATATATATATATATATATATATATAACTACACTGCACTAGTCAGGGGTCGAACCCATGCTGCTTTGGCTCGCCTCATGGTGAGCGAAAACACATGACGCTCTAGTCCACTGAACCACACAATCCTTAAGAGTAGCGCATCCAGTTGGACTGAATGTTGTACTCGCTACCCGAGGACATACGGTGGTGTGGACGCCTCTGAGATAATTTCATTCTACTCCCTGTTTGGTGTACTAGATCAACAAGCACTATATTATATTATTGTAACCACGAACGAGTGGTATTGATCAATAACAGCACTGTACTAGCCAATAATATAATAATATGAACTAACGTAAAACACTTCTAAAACAAGATACCAGGATGACACAACTTGAAAACAAAATCCTCAGCCTTGAACAAAAGTTAACAACACCTGGAATGACTGATTTTGCCAAAGCCCTCCAAAATTTCATTAATAGCCACACTGAACAGATAACATCCATAAATACAAAGGTTGAGGAAGCAATAAAGGAGTGGAAGAACAACATGGATAACCAGTTTAATGACTACCTTGCACTACAAGAGGAAAAAACCGAGCAAGATAAGTTATCAGACGCAGTAATAGTTAACAGTCCATTCTTTCCCAGTGACATGACCCAAGCAAACAGTAAAGACATTACTATACAGATCATAAAAGATCAAATAAAAGTTAATCTACCAGTGACATAAATAAAGGAAGTACGATTACTAGGGTCCCATGATAGAAAAAGTGTTATGATTAGATTCACCACATATGACAGGAAAAAAGATCTAATTAACTCATCTATTACAGCCAGGAAAGAGGTATATATAAACGAATGTCTTACCAAAAAACTATCACAAGTGTAGGTCAGTTATATACTATCACAAGTGTAGGTCAGTTATATACTATCACAAGTGTAGGTCAGTTATATACTATCACAAGTGTAGGTCAGTTATATACTATCACAAGTGTAGGTCAGTTATATACTATCACAAGTGTAGGTCAGTTATATACTATCAATAGTGTAGGTCAGTTATATACTGTCACAAGTGTAGGTCAGTTATATACTATCACAAGTGTAGGTCAGTTATATACTGTCACAAGTGTAGGTCAGTTATATACTATCACAAGTGTAGGTCAGTTATATACTATCACAAATGAGAATGAACTATCAAGATTCCTTAGGGATGCAAATATTACAGACAGTCTAAACACAATGTCCAAACCAAACCCCTACGTATAGTGCATGTTTTGCCCATCTACCTCATTTAAGTATTTGTCTACTCTTTGATTGCTATCTTTGCCATATAGTTTTAATTTTATTTTTAAATACATACAGTTTTTACTTGTGCCCATTCTTCAACCCACATTTCTATATATTTTAATCAGCTTAATTGCTTAGAATTTGTATTTACTTTTGATCACCTTAATTGCTAAAAATTGTATTTACCTTTTGTCCTTTTCTCCAACCTCATTTCTATATATTATTGATCACCTTAACTGCCTAAAATTTTGTTTCAAGCCATTTTTTACTATTAATATATTTTACTTTTGTACACTTTAGCACTTTATTTTCCTATAATAGTTTACTTTCATTTTCTTTATATTGCCTTTAATAAATTCTAAAATCACAACTAGTGCAATACTGAATCTAAATATTTGTTCCATAATAACTTAATACAAAAAATAGTTAATTATTCCAACCAGTTCACCTAGCTAGTGTAATACTGAATTTAAATATTTGTTTCATAATTACTTAATATTAGTCATAGTAATTTTCCAACCAGTTCAATTAGCTAGTTAAACAGTAAATCAACAACATTGTAAAGATATATCCTAAATCTCTGTGACTTTTGTTCAAGTGTGTTAATCCAATAGCTAGTAAAATTATTTCATCAG
>WNWK01053515.1:0-11849 GCA_009830355.1 Cherax destructor | reverse complement strand
TAATGATGTATGTGTAAAAACCCCTCTGGACTTCTGTTCACTTTTTGATATAAATCCCAGTAATCTATTTGCCTTATTACGTACGCTTAGGCATTGCTGTCTTGGTTTAAGGTTGTGCTTACCATCACCCCCAAGTCCTTCTCGCAATCTGTATGGCTAAGTTCTACGTTATTTAATTTATAAGTGCTTGGGTTATGGACACTCCCGAGCTTAGAACCGCAATCTACATTGAACTGCATCTGCCATTTTCTGACCACGAATTAAGTTTGTCTAAATCTTCCTGAAGTTCTATGACATCTATGTTTGAATCAATTAAGAACATAAGAATGGAGGAACACTGCAGAAGGCCTACTGGCCCATAAAGGCAGGTCCTTATCAAAACCCCACTACCTAAAAAATTTATTCCCGTACTCACGACAAAATCAAACCCACCCCTCCCACTCATATATTTGTCCAATCTCTTAAAGCCACCCAAGGTCCTACCTCTATCACAGTACTGGAAGATTGTTCCACGCATCTACAACTCTGTTCGAAACCAGTACTTGCCTATGTCCTTTCAAATTAAATTTATCCAATTTAAATCCGTTATTTCTCGTTCTTACTTGGTCTGATATCCTCAGTATTTTATTAATATCCCTTTTTTGCCCATAAATCCATTGTACACCTGATGATATCTCCTCATTCCGTCTCTCCAGAGAGGGAGATTCAACGTTGTCATCTTCATACGGGAGATTTTATACTGAAATTTTGTCATTCTTTTTGATGTTCTCCAATGAATCTATATCCATCCTGTAGTAAGGAGACCAAAACTGAGCTGCATAACAAAAGAGGTCTCACTAGTGATGTATAGAGCTGAAAAAATAACTTGACTTCTGTTGCTTTTATTCTTAAATAAATCCTAATAATCTGTTAGCCTTAAATTGCGAATTAACAAAGAAAAAAAGGAGGAACACTTTAGCCAAGGCTTTAGCCATTCTAGGAGGTCCTTAATTCCATCCAATTAACAGTATTTTTCAACCTAATTTTCAATGCTACGAAATAAACAAAGAAATAAAAACATAGAAAAAAGGGGAGCACTGCAGGGTTTCCCCTTTTTTTAAAATCCCATAAAAATTTTAAAAATTTTTTTTAATGAAAAGAAATTTTTATTCCCCCCTCCACCCCTCAAACCAACCCCTCTATTGGCCTTTTCTTGGCTTTGATTTTGTTCCTGCTCCCAACCCATTCTGTAGGCGTTACCATTTATAAATTGGGGGTTTTAAACCCCCTTTTTCTTTCCCAATTAAACCTTCTGCCTTTTTTCGCCCAAAGAATTAATTTTCCCAAATCCCCGGGAGTTCCTTTTCCCCTCGAATAATTATCCCTATTTGGGGTTCATCAAAAAATTTTCCATTCACTTAATTTTTTAAAGGCATTTTAAATTTAAAAACAAGGGCCCAAAACCCCTTGTGGAACGCCACGTGAAAAACCCCATTCAGATTTGACCTAAAAGGCCGCTTTCATTGGAAGCCCGCCTCATCCATGCTAGAACTTTACCCCTATACCATGAGCTGCCACCTTTCTTAAGAGTCCTTGTGAGGTACTTATCGAAGGCCTTCGAAATTATCCTACCTATCTTCGTGTCGTCGGCGAATTTGTCATATCACTAGTAATTTTTCGTCATGGGGCGAGTCATCCACCAATAGGAAGCAGAGAGGGGCATAAAAAGGGGTTTTAAACCGAATGGGGGTTGTAAAAGTGGTGTTCCACAGGGGCAGTCTTAGGGGCCCTTGTTATTTTTAATATATATTAATTTTTTGGGGGGAATTACTAGTGATATGAGCAAATTGCCGACGACACGAAGATAGGTAGGATAATTGATTCAAACATAGAGTCATAGAACTTCAGGGATTTAGACAAACTTAATTCGTGGTCAGAAAAGGGCAGATGCAGTTCAATGTAGATAAATGCAAGGTTCTGAAGCTCGAGTGTCCATAACCCAAGACTTATAAGTTAAATAAAGAACTTAGCCAACAGATTGGAAAGGGGCTTGGGGGTGGTAAAACAACCTTAAAAACCCAAAACAGCAATGCCTAAGCGTACGTAATAAGGCAAATAGATTACTGGGTTTATATCAAAATTAACAACAGAAGTCCAGAGGTTATATTACAGCTTTATACATCATTAGTCCTCATGATTACGCAGCTCAGTTCTGGTCTCCATATTACAGAATGGACATAAATTCGTTGGGGAAAAATTCAGCGTAGAATGACTAAATTAATACAAAAGCTTGGGGGAAATCTTCCTTACGAAGAAAGATTGAAGACCCAAAAAATTTCATTCATTTTTTAAGACGTAGAATGAGGGGAGACATGATCGAGGTATACAAGTGGAAAATGGGTATTAAAAAGGGGGGTATAAATAAGGTCTTGAGGATATCTCTCCAAGAGAAACCCCAATAAGGGGTTAAAAAATGTTTTGATTTAGAAAGGATATGGGAAAATTTTGGCCCTTTTGGGAAAAAGGGAGTTGATGAGTGGAACAGTCTGCCTAGTAGGGTTATTGAAGTTTTGGCCTTGGGGGTTTCAAATTTAGGTTGGATAAATTAAAAAGTGAATTTGGTTTGGGGGGGGGTTTTGGGATGAGTGGGTAGAATTGTCAAAGCTTATTTCTTGGGTAGCATTGAAAATTGGGTTGAGCAAATATTCTGTTAGTGGGACGGATTGTAAAGGGTGCCTAGTATGGGCCAACAGGCCTTTTATGTTCCTCCTTTCTTATGTTCTTATGTTCTAATCTTTTGCTTTTTTTTATGCTTAGGCATTGCGGGACTTGGTTTGAGGTTGCTGCACCATAACCCCCAAATCCTTTTCGCATTCTGAAAGGCTGAGTTCAACATTATTAAGCTGGTAGGTGCTAGGTTATGAACATTCCCGAGTTTTTTAGAACTTTGATTTATCTACTTTTGAGTTGCATCTGCCATTTTTCTGACCAGGTATTAAGTTTGTTAAATCCTCCTGAAGTTCCGTGACATCTACGTTAATCGATTATCCTACCTATTTCGTGTCATCAGGAATTTGCTCATATCACTAGTAATTCCCTCGTCAAGGTCATTTATATATATTATAAACAACAACGGGCCCAAAACCGATCCCTGTGGAACGCCACTTGTTACAAAATCCCCACCCGTTTAACCCCCATTAATGACACCCTCTGCTTCCTATTGGTGAGCCATGACTGATCCATGAAAACACTTTTCCCCAAGCCGGAGCAGCCACTTTTTTAATAGTTTTCTGATGTGGTACTTATAAAAAGTTTTACTAAAATCCAAATAAACAATATCAATTCTTTATCATGATCAACTGCCTAAAAAAGCCTTACTAAAAAAAAGTTAATAAATTAGTTAGGGCAGGAAGGGCCCCCGGAATCCATGTTGAGTATCAAATCAAATTATGCCTATCGAGATGACGTAAAAGATTCCAGAAATTAACAATTATTCAGTTCCTGAAGAATTCAAATTAACTAATTTTAAATGTCACGAGGGATATGGTTTTTCAAACAGAAGATCAAAGGGAAATAGCCCCAGGAAAAAACATAAAAAAACGTATCCTTTTGACAATGTTTCCCACGCAGGGTTTAATACAGACAGATCTACCTGGAAAGCAACATGGAGAAGGTACAGTCAGGGGAGAAGTGGTCAGGTGGAGGTGCATGTAGTTTGCAGGGGCATTTTAAAACATAGGGGTTTTCGCAGTGTACCATTCTTGGTTTCTGGTGTTGAGAAGTTTGCCAAAGGTCACCCATGTTGGAAGCTTTGTTTGAAGTTGTTGGATAAGAGGATGATTCTAGGATTTTCGGTTTGCGTGTTTTTCTTTTCTGGCGAGTCTTGGTTTTCAGTTAAAATGGTTATGTTTGGGGAAACACAGGGTTTTTAAAAGTCGTCAGATCTGCCGGGCTTGGGTTCGGAAATGAAAGCCTGTATCTTTGGAAGCCCAACGAATGGTGCAGCCAAAGCAGGATCTTTGCCGGGAGAAGTTTTCCTGCCGTTCGGAAAAGCCTGGTGGGGATTTAGGGGAACGAATCTTAGAAAAGCGGAAACCTTGGAAATGGACCCAGGCCCTATGGCTCCAGCAGGCCTCGGGGTGCCAATGCCCGGGCCTTGGGAAGGATGTGAGTTTAAAAGAAAAAGATTTTTTCAAGGAACCACATGTTATTTTGGGGCGAAAGTTAATTACACCACGTTTAATTTTTGTGGGGAGTAGAAGTGGAAGATCGTGTTGATTGGAGGTTTTCGATAGATTTCTCACCACGACACCAAAATTAAACGTGGTGTAATTATAGGCTTTTTCCTGCGCGCACTCAAATCTGGGGGCAGTGAGTTCCTTTGAAGAAGAATGCTCCCTCATTGAACAAGTTTTTTCCAAACTTCACTATCCCCCCGTCACTTCATTAGGAGACCGCAGACGACGGGCATTAAAATCTTCAACACACCCAGAGAAGACACTGCGAAGAGATACATAGTCCTTCCACCAACTCCATTTCCAAAATTTTCCAAAATTTTTTTCTAAACCTCATTCCGAGTATCCACCTCCACATCCACCCCATTAACCAGTAAAGACAGAAAAGCTTCAATCCACGGCAGGGGTATACACAATCCCTTGTAATGGCTGCAGCAAATTATACGTTGGCGAAACATCCAGAGACCTTTCAAACACGCATTTCAGAACACCAGTACGCAGGCAGATCTGACGACTCAAGAAATGCCTGTGTTCAACACCGAAATTTACATAACCATTTAATCAACTACAGAAACGCAAGACTCATCGCCAGAGAAGACAACACGCAATACCGAAAACTTGGGAAACATCACTCATCTGTATATCCAACAACTTCAACCAGAACAACGGCTTCTACAAATAGGGGTGAACCTATTGCCAAGAAACTTTTCAACGCTATCCCACCTAGAACTCAAGAATGGTACACTGCAGGTCCTTTAAGTCACACTATGTTTTTAACTATAAACTCTTTTAAGACTCACATGCGCTTTCTCCACCTGACCCAGCATTCTCCACCTGACTGTACCCTTTTTATCTCCATGGTCTTTTCAGGTGGGTCTGTCTGTGACTGATAAAGCCCACGCGTGGGCGAAACGTTGTCAATAAAGGATCACATTATACTGCTTATGTGTTTATTTTTCCATTGTGTCGGTATTTTATACTATTTATTTCCGTCCCCAGGACCCCGACGGTTGTTTTCCAGGGTACTTAAAGAATGCAAGATGGAACTTAGTCAGCCATTAACGAATGTGTTTAACACGTCCATCCTAACTGGTGTTGTCCAGAGATGTGGAAGATATAATGTAGTTCCTATATTCAAATCGGGGATAAGTCCAGTCCATCAAATTACTGTCCAATGCCCCCACGTCTATAGTAGGCAAATTATTAGAATCAATTATAGCTGATATTATCGGGAATCATTGAAGAACATAATTTGATTAATGAATCTCAGCATGGGTTTACGAGGGTCGTTCCTGCCTGACAAATTTACTGACGTTTTTCAATAAAACATTTGAGGCAGTAGACAGTGATAAAGAATATGATATAGTTTACTTGGATTTCAGTAAGGCCTTCGATAGAGTACCTCACAAGAGACTCTTAAGAAAGGTGGCAGCTCATGGTATAGGAGGCAAAGTTCTAGCATGGATAGAGGCATGGCTTACCAATAGAAAGCAGAGAGTTTCCATTAATGGGGTCAAATCTGAATGGGGATTTGTCACCAGTGGCGTTCCACAAGGATCAGTTTTGGGCCCATTGTTGTTCATAATTTACATAAATGACCTTGATGAAGGAATTGCAAGTGACATGAGTAAATTTGTTGATGATACAAAAATAGGCCGTATAATTCATTCTGAGGAGGATACCAATGAACTCCAGGAGGATTTGGATAAATTAATGTCTTGGTCTGAAAAGTGGCAGATGAAGTTCAATGTGGACAAGTGTAAGGTGCTAGTCGTTGGTAATGAAAATATCCCTCGAATTTATAAACTAGGTGAAGTTGAGCTTGATCATACAGAATGTAAAAGACTTGGGAGTCATGGTAAGCAGAAATCTAAAGCCAAGACAACAGTGCCTAAGTGTGCAATAAGGCTAACAGATTACTAGGATTTATTTCAAGAAGTATAAGCAACAGAAGTCCAAAAGTTATTTTACAGCTCTATACATCACTAGTGAGACCTCATTTGGATTATGCAGCTCAGTTTTGGTCTCCTTACTACAGGATGGATATAGATTCATTGGAGAACATACAAAGAAGAATGACTAAAATGATTTACAGTATAAGAAATCTCCCGTATGAAGATAGACTTAGAGCATTGAATCTCCACTCTCTGGAGAGACGTAGAATGAGGGAGATATCATCGAGGTGTACAAGTGGATGATGGGCATAAACAAAGGAGATATTAATAAAATACTGAGGATATCGAACCAAGTAAGAACCAGAAATAACGGATTTAAATTGGATAAATTTAGATTTAGAAAGGACATAGGCAAGTACTGGTTTTCGAACAGAGTTGTAGATGCGTGGAACAATCTTCCGAGTAGGGTGATAGAGGCTAGGACCTTGGGTGGCTTTAAAAAGAGATTGGACAAATATATGAGTGGGAGGGGCTGGGTTTGATTAGTGTCGTGAGTACAGGAGTAAATTCTTAGGTAGTGGTGGTTTTGATAAGGACCTGCCTTGTATGGGCCAGTAGGCCTTCTGCAGTGTTCCTCCATTCTTATGTTCTTATGTTCTTAACGACTTGTCCCCTGCTTTAAAAATAGGAATTACATTAGCCATCTTCCATGTATCAGACACTACACCTGTTTGAAGAGATAGGTTAAAAATGTTAGTTAAGGGTTCACAGAGTTCCATTTTGCATTCCTTAAGAACCCTTGAAAAAAGCTCATCAGGGCCTGGCGATTTATTTTGCTTCAAACGGTCTATCTGTTTGATAACCATTTCGCTAGTGACTGTGATAATACATAATTTATCTTCTTCAGGCCCACTAAAATACCTAATTCTTGGGATATTATTAGTGTCTTCCTGAGTGAAAACCGAGAGAAAATAATTATTAAAAATAGAGCACATTTCATTCTCTTTGTCAGTAAGATACCCATAATTATTTTTGAGGGGACCTATCTTATCTCTAACTTTTGTTCTATACACCTGGAAAAAACTTTTTGGGTTAGTTTTCGAATCCCTAGCAACTTTAATTTCGTAGTCCCGTTTAGCTTTTCTTATCCCCTTTTTAACGTCCCTCTTAATGTCAATATACTGATTCATAAGATGACCCTCACCTCTTTTGATACGCCTATAAATTCCTTTCTTCTGCCCTAAAATATATTTGAGCCTATTATTCATCCATTTTGGGTCATTTCTATTCGATCTAATTTCTTTATATGGGATAAATGTTCTTTGGGCAGCATGTATAGTGTTCAGAAAACTGTCATATTGATAGCTCTCTTCATTACCCCAGTCCACAGATGATAAGTGTTCTCTAAGTCCATTGTAATCTGCTAAGCGAAAATCTGGGACCGTTACTGAGTTTTTCCTACTATGAAACTTCCATTCAATGCCAAAGGTAATTGATTTGTGGTCGCTTGCGCCGAGTTCCTCTGTAATTTCTAAATTATTAACAAGGGTTTCCTTGTTTGCCAGAACTAAGTCAAGCGGTTATTTCCCTTGTAGGTTCTGTCACAAACTGCTTCAAAAACAATCTTGAACTACTTGTAAGAAGTCGTTAGATTCTAAATTCCCAGTCAAAAAATTCCAATCAATTTGACTAAAGTTGAAGTCTCCCAGAATAACTACGTTATCGTGCATTGTGGCCTTAACAATTTCCTCCCATAGTAGTCTCCCTTGGTCCCTATCTAAGTTTGGGGGACGGTATATCACACCTAAAATCAATTTTTCATGCCCCTCTGAAAATTCTATCCAGACAGACTCTGTATGTGTTATTTCAGACTTTATTCCCTTTTTTATGCAACAGTTCAAGCGATCTCGGACATACAGTGCCACTCCACCCCCCTTCCCGAAACTTCTGTCTACTTGGAACAATTTAAAACCCTGTATATGACATTCAGCAGGCATGTCCCTATTTTTCGTATTGAACCACATCTCAGTTATGGCAAATACATCAATGTTACCTGCACTTGCAACTAATCTCAAATCGTCCATCTTATTCCTAGCACTACGACTATTTGTATAATACACTTTTAAAGACCCTCCTTTCTCTTTACCCTTCCTGCTCCATTCTGTTTTTCCACTATGCCTATTACTGTCCTTGTTATTGTTAAGATTTTTTATATCAAAGCCTAGATCTATATTTCGACATTCAGTATTTTCCATTTCTAAACCCATACCTCTAACTAATCCTAGTTTAAAGTCCTAACAACACCCTCAACTGAGCTAGCAAGAAAATCCACACCTGCCCTGGATAAGTGAACCCCATCCCTGGCATACATTTCGGCCATAGAAGTGGTCCCAGTTGCAAATGAATGGTACTGCATTATCTTACAGTGTTTGTCCAGCCAGCAATTGACACCAATTGCCCTGGACAGCCATTCATCTCCAACTCCTCTCCTTGGCAAAATACCACATATGACAGGGTTCCCACCCTTCTTCCTAATTATGTCTATTGTGACCTATACCTGCTAGTCACGTCCTCACTCCTACGTCTCCAACATCGTTGCCTCCAGCACTGAGACAGATAATAGGATTGCTCCCATTACCTCTCATGATGTCGTCCAGACGGCTAACAATATCCTTCATCCCAGCCCCAGGAAAGCAAACCTTCTGTCTCCTACTTCTATCTTTCAAGCAGAAGGCCCTATCCATACCTAATTTGACTATCCCCAACAAGAACAATGTTCTTACCTTCCTTGGTGTCGTTCATGATGTTCCCTGTAGTCGACTCACATTCATCGGGTAACACGGGTAACACTGAGAATCGGTTCGATGTTTCCACAACAGGTTTCTGGTTCTCCGTTGATTCTACCTCTCCATCCATCCTCTTGATCTTTAACTTTGTCCCATGCATTCCAGCCACTGTCCAGGTTCCTTTCTTGGCTTGAGGATTCTCAACAGGAGGATTACTACGAATCCTCTTGTTTTCCTCAGTCAGTCGCTGTATCTCAAGCTTAGCTACCTCAGTTCTTCCTTCAGCTGCTGGTAGAGTAGCTCAAGAGAGGACATCTTGTTCAGATTCACAGAGAGCACACAAGACACGTCTTCACTGAGTTAAGTCAGCTAAATGACTGAGTTAAGTCAGCTAAATGACTGAGTTAAGTCAGCTAAATGGCTGGAAAAAATGAAAACTGAATTACTTGGTCTATTCTAGACCATTATTAAGTCGCTAGTGAGACAGGAGAAAGCCAGTTTTGATCTTCATATTACAGAATGGATATAAATATGTTGGAAAACAAATGGCCTATATCAGAAATCCTAACTATGAAAGCATTTAAGCTACTCTCTCGAAAAGCGTGGGTGGCAGCTGGCGAGGAGAGAGTGTGGGGCCAGTGTGACGCCATCAGCTGGTATCATTCCCTTTGTAGGCAACAGATGGTGTCTACAATGTTTGCCTCACCTTCCCAAAGTGAAATGAAAATAAATCACACATTCACAGGGTTTGACTTTCTTGGGTTACCTTTAGGACACCGAGTAAACAAAGTTTGATAAAATGTATGCTATATAGTTGCTGAGTACTGAGTTGTTGTTTTTTATAAGTTTTTAACTATTAAGATGCAATATTGTACCACTGTAGAATATTTTCTGTATTTTTAAAAATAACACCACTTGTCACTCTATGAGATTTTTATGATTTGTAGATTATGGTGGGTCCTAAATATTGCTTGGGGGACGAGGTTAATCCCTTTGTAAGGGATTAAAGTCTTTTTGGTGGTAAACAGAGATTACGTTCACCCTTAATGATCCTCGTGTAGTGAATAAGATACATGTGCAACACCTGAATATCAAGGGAGGTTCCTTGACGCTGGTGAGAGGCTCTTGATCTAGGGAATTGGATCTGTTCTCCAGTTCCATGAATTGAGCCTGAATACCTTCCATCCCCTTCCAACTCACATGCGCTGTATAACCCTACGGATTTAGCGCTCACCCACGATTATAATAATAATTTATTCTGAAGACTTTTCCACAGCCAGTGACTTCATCAGTTCAACACAGAGGTGTTTGAAGGTGTTAGAACTGGAGACAATAAAAGACGAGGTAATCAGTCCCTCAGTTTTGACGAACCTGAAGCACAGGTAGGGAGATCGTCGCTTATACAGGAATCAAATGTGGTTAGCAGTTGTAGGAATCACCACCGTGGGCGGACAAACTAGTGGAAATAAGTCTGGCCCCAAAAGCTGGGCCAGAGATTAGTAAATAGTTGAAGAAAGTATCTTCTGTACAAAGATTCCTGATATTGATGTGTCGGATAGATGTGTAGCATTACTGATATGAAATACCACCTGGATATCTTTTATTCTGAAGACTTCGCCATCCAGTAAGCGAAACGTCTTCAAAATAAAGATACTAAGATGGTGCATATGTGTCTTATTCATCATCTTGTCAATACACACAACCCGCACATATAAAAGAGAGGAGCTTACGACGACGTTTCGGCCCGACTTGGACCATTTACAAAGTCACACTAACACACAGAGACAGTGGAAGGGTATTTATAGGCAGGCAGACAGGGGGGGGTACAAGAGAGTGGGGTAATAATGGAGTAAGTAGTGGGAAATAGTAGTAGTAGTAATAGTAGTAGAGGAGACAGTCATATTCTAGGAAAGGAGCACTGCAATGAGGCTAGCGGCCCGCAAGGGTGGGACGAGAACACAGAGGGAAGAAATGCGAATAAAATGAAGGACAAATACAAGGCAAAAGAAAAGAAAGAAAGGAAAACCCATAGGAGAAAAAAAGGAGAAGGGGGAAGAGAAGAATGGAAGGAATTAGGGTTTAAATCAAGGGGTTCTGAAGTTTAGAGCATTTAACAATGTAATGAGAGAGGAAAGCATTAACAGAGACAAAGCCAGGGCTAAGATTCATACAGGGAAAGTTGTGTATAAGGGAGGATTCAACCAGGCGGCGACTATGAAAGTTGGACGTAGGGTAGACAGTTTTAGCAGAAGATCAATCAATAGGATGACTGTGATCTCTGACATGACAGAAAAGAGCATTATTAGTGTCGGCAAGACTAATACTATTTTTGTGCTCCCTGAGTCTGTCAGAAAGAGATCGGCCAGTTTCTCCGAAGTACTGAAGAGGACAGGAGGAGCAAGAAATAGAGTAGACACCAGGAGAATCTGTGGAGGGAGGGGAGGTATGAACTAGATTAGTGCGAAGAGTGTTAGTCTGACGAAAGGTAAGTTTGATGTCTAAGGAACGGAGAGAGTTGCTGAGATTAGAGAGACCAGAGATGTAGGGAAGGCAGAGGACTGGAGAGTTTTCAGGGGTAGAAGGTTTACAGTCTTAATAATCAACTATTGTCTGGTCCTAGGATTCCAGAGAACCTTAATTCAAACCTGATCAAGTACTCAGAATTGCCCGGGGTCGAACTATAGACAGGACGTATGGCAAGTCTACCACCTGCTGCTTCTGTTACTTTTAGTTAGTCGACTGTCGTTAATGCCATCCTTTGGGGCAGGATCTAAAAAAAAAAGGGACATTACAGGAAATAAGTCACATTGCTCAACTTCCAGGGGATATAAGTAAATAAGTTTACTCAGGTATACACAAATACAGTTACATAGATTATCATACATGACAGCATATGTGTAGAGAACCTAGGATAAGCCCCCAAAAAATCAGACACTGACTTATTTCCATTGGGT
>WNWK01053514.1:10000-11849 GCA_009830355.1 Cherax destructor | reverse complement strand
TGTCTTGTCTAATATCTTTGTTTTCTTCATTAATTCTAAGACTTAATAAATGCTTATACCTTTTCTTGCCACTTTGAGCAACACTGGTATGCCTACTGGGTGACATGATTCCTTGGCAGATACAAGATATAGTAATTTAAAGATCAAAACACAATTCACTCTCTCTTATTCTTCACAAACAGCTGGCTTGCGCTATGGAATATGAATGCTGGGATGGTGGGGTGTTGTTAGGGGGTAGCATGGGAAGGCGGGTGGTCTCCCCAGCTGTTCCACAACATTAGCGCCGGCCGCTTGAGTGAATGGTTATTTGTTTTTTCTTCCTGTAAACTGTAAGTTTATTCAGGTATACACAGATACAGTTACAAAGATTATCATACATAGCAGCATATGTGAGGAACCTAGGATAACCCAAACTTTGGGTTATCCTAGGTTCTCTAGGATAACACTTTGGGTTATCCTAGGTTCTCTACACATATGCTGCTATGATAATCAATGAACTGTATCTCTGTATACCTGAATAAACTTACTTACAGTTTGTGGGAAGGAAAAACAAATTCCCTTTTCCTCAAAGCATGAGGATTCTTAGAGCGGTAAATAACCATGGGCTTACACTTGAAATCACCTGATGCATTACCGCAAAGGAGCAAGGTGAAGCGATCCTTTGCTGTCTTGAAGCCTGGTGCACTTTCCTCTTGCTGACTGATATAAGTTCATGTTGGCATTTTCTTCCAGAAAACACTTGTCTCGTCAGCATTAAACACTTGATGTGGATCATAGCCACCCTCAGTAGGACCCCCACTGACTCAATGGTTTAACCTACCGCAGGCGACCGCGCACTCAAAATTTTTCCCCTCCAGTGAATCGCGTAATACAAGGTTTACGTCGTGTTAGATAAAAATGTGCCGCAATTCTTCAATCGCGTAATACCCAAAACGCGCAACATAAAGTCGTGCTAAATGAGGGTCTACTGTATATTTATACAGCCTCTCCTCACTTAACGATGGAGTTCCATTCCTAATACCGCATCGGTACACGAATTCGTTGCTAAACAAGGAGCATACTATAATGGTAGTGGGTTTATGTCAACCATCTTTGATATTGCTTTAATGTCACCCTTGCACCATTTATAACATTGTTAGTATGTTTTTAAATGTTTATACAGTAGTGTACTGTATACAGTGGACCCCCGGAGTTCGTAATTAATCAGTTCCAGAGGGCGCTCCGAACACCGAATATTACGAACTCCGAATCTATTTTCCCCATAAGAAATAATGGAAATAAAATTAAAGCGTTTCAGACACCCAAAAGTATTAAAAGAAAATATTTTTGTACATTAAATATACATTAAATAACACAGAAAAAAAATGAGACATGAAGAATAAAACAACAACATGTCATTTACCTTTATTGAAGAGTTGTTGATGCGTGGAAGATGGAAGGAGGGGAGAGGAAGGAGTAGTTGCTAGTGTTTGGAAGGGAAATCCCTTCCATTAACACTTCAGGTACCAAGTCCTCTTCCTCGGTTACTTCCCTTCTTTGTTTTTTTAATGCCACTAGGACCAGCTTGAGAATCACTGGACCCCTGTTGCTCAAAAAAGTGTTCCAGAGAGTTCTGATTCTGACGAATATTTGGAACTGTGCCAGCGACAGGGGTGTGTGTTTGTGGATAAGACAAGATAGTCCTTCAAAATGACACTAATATAAACTCTATGACTTATTTATCTATTACAATTCATCTAATATGACATAAACAATATTAATAACAGAAACATGACATATACTCTAGAATGAATAAAATATCATTACAAATGTGAGGATTGTTGTGGTGTTTGTTGTTGGGTGTAAGAGG
>WNWK01053514.1:0-5000 GCA_009830355.1 Cherax destructor | reverse complement strand
CGTCGGTAAACGAGTACGTCGCTAAGTGAGGAGAGACTATTATTATTATGCAGTATCATTATTATTATTATGCACTATCATTATTATTATTATTTGAATACAATTTCAGTAAAAAAATTGGCTATGAAATCACAAGAACTACTATAAATTGTAATTATTAGAACATAAAAATTATACAGGGAGTGTAGCAGGCCTGCAGGGAGTGTAGCAGGCCTGCAGGGAGTGTAGCAGGCCTGCAGGGAGTGAGCAGGCCTGCAGGGAGTGTAGCAGGCCTGCAGGGGAGTGTAGCAGGCCTGCAGGGAGTGTAGCAGGCCTGCAGGGAGTGTAGCAGGCCTGCAGGGAGTGTAGCAGGCCTGCAGGGAGTGTGCAGGCCTGCAGGGAGTAGCAGGCCTGCAGGGAGTGAGCAGGCCTGCAGGGAGTGTAGCACGCCTGCAGGGAGTGTAGCAGGCCTGCAGGGAGTGTAGCAGGCCTGCAGGGAGTGTAGCAGGCCTGCAGGGAGTGTAGCAGGCCTGCAGGGAGTGTAGCAGGCCTGCAGGGAGTGTAGCAGGCCTGCAGGGAGTGTAGCAGGCCTGCAGGGGGCAGTGTAGCAGGCCTGCAGGGAGTGTAGCAGGCCTGCAGGGAGTGTAGCAGGCCTGCAGGGAGTGTAGCAGGCCTGCAGGGAGTGTAGCAGGCATGCAGAGTGTGCAGCATGGGAGTGTAGCAGGCATGCAGGAGTGTAGCAGGCATGCAGGGGTAGCAGGCATGGGGAGCATGAAGCCATGCGGAGTGTAGCAGGAAGGTAAGAACTTGTTACCTGATGTCTTTATTGCAGGGGATTTCCCTTCCAAACAATGAAAAAACTTCCATCCTCTCCCCTCCTCCCATCTTCCACACATCAACAACTCTTCAATAAATTTAAGTGACATGTTATTGTACTATTATTTCTTTATTTCTCATTGTTTTGTGTGTAATTTAATGTCTATATGTTGTAAAAAAAATATTTTATTTTAATACTTTTGGGTGTCTGGAACGGATTAATTTTATTTCCATTATTTCTTATGGGGAAAATAGATTCGGAGTTCATGATATTCGGTGTTCATGACGCCCTCTGGAACGGATTAATCACGAAAACCGGGGGCTCACTGTATACAATAATAAAAAAAAAAGATAAAAAAAGGTACATCAGCAACTATTCTGCAAGTGGCAGGACTCCTGTTGCTGTCAGCTGAGCATCCAGTGCCAACTTCTCTGCCTCATATCTCGGTAACTACTAACCCTAAAAAAAATTCTTTATCCTATAACGCTTAAAAAATGTGCTCTTTATTTCTATAAAAAAAAATTTTTTTTTTTTTTCAAAATATTCGGGGCAGTAGCGGTAAGAACGTATACAGTGGACCCTCGGTTACCAGCCGTAATCCGTTCCAGGAGCTAGGCCTTTAACCAAAATGGCCTTTAACTGAATTAATATTCCCCATAAGAATTAATGTAAATGCAATTAATCTGTTCCAGACAAAAATATTCACCAATAAATAATTTTTTTAACAATTAAATCAGTATTACATAACTTTATTGAAGACTAATGCTGGCTTCTGGAAGATGGGGAGGAGGAAATAGGGAGGAGTTACTAGTTGGAAGGAAAATCCCCCTCCAAAAGGACTTCAGATGACAAGTCGAGGCCTCTCTGGGGTCACTTCCCTTCTTTTTCTTTTAATGCACTAGGACCAGCTTGAGAGTCACTAGATCCCTGCATAGTGAAATAACTGTCCAGAGTGCTCTGTTTCTGGCGCCTCTTTAACATATCCCTGAAGTGGGACAAGGTTTTGTCACTAAACATGTTGCAGATATGGCTTGTTTCAGCTTGGTTAGGATGGTGTTTTTCAACAAATGTCTGCACCTTAGTCCACATAGAACAAATTTCCTTAATCACTGCAGAAGGCTCCTCCTTCTCTTCCTTTTCCTCCTCCTCCCTTTCTGAAGCAATAACCTCAGCTGTGGTCTGTTGCTGTTCCAGATGAAGCTCTTGCAGCTCTTCAGTTGTTAGCTCTACCCTGTGACCCTCCACCAACTCTTCCACATCCTCACCACTCACCTCCAACCCCAGGCTGTTCCCCAATGTCACAATATCTTCCACAACAGGCACAGGGTCGTCAGCTGCAAATCCTTCAAAATCCCTCTGTTGGACATAATCTGGCCACAGTGGTCTCCAAGCAGAGTTCAAAGTCCTGGTAGTCACTACCTCCCAAGCCTTACCTATAAGGCATATGCAGTTGTAGATATTGAAGTGAATCTTCCAAAACCCTCTCTAAGGGTCAATTCAGTGTCTGATGTCATTTCAAAGCACTTCTGAAACACTGCTTTGGTGTACAGTTTCTTGAAGTTAGAAATGACCTGCTGGTCCATGGGCTGAGAAGAGGAGTGGTGTTAGGAGGCAAGAACTTCACTTTTATAAATTTGAAGTCCCTAGACATTTGGTCTTCCAAGTCTGGAGGATGTGCAGGAGCATTGTCCAGTACCAGGAGGCACTCGAGTCCCAAATTGTTATCCTGAAGGTATTTTTTCACACTTGGGCCAAACACATCATCAACCCAATCTTTGAAAATTGACCTTGTGACCCATGCA
This sequence comes from Cherax destructor, assembly GCA_009830355.1. Taxonomy (NCBI): domain Eukaryota; kingdom Metazoa; phylum Arthropoda; class Malacostraca; order Decapoda; family Parastacidae; genus Cherax; species Cherax destructor. Next base: position 2,402 of record WNWK01053514.1, on the reverse strand, counting down.
TTTTGACCTGATTTCCACATCACACACAATCTTTTCTTGTGAACATTGTGTTTCGTGAACACTCTGGGAGTTTCAGAGTGATACACGAGTAAAGGCTTCACTTTGAAATCCCCACTTGCATTCATACATAACATTAGAGTTAGCCTGTCTTTCATAGGCTTTGTGTCCACGCAGTGTCTTTTCCTCCTGCGTGATGTAGGTCCTGTTGGGCATTTTCTTCCAAAACAGGCCTGTTTCGTCACAGTTAAACACTTGTTGGGGTTTCAGATTTTCACTCTTTATGTAGTCCTGAAATTCCTGCACAAACTTTTCAGCAGAATGTTTGTCTGAACTTGCAGCCTCACCATGCCTTACAACACTGTGTATGCCACTACGCTTCTTAAATCTCTCAAACCATCCTTTGCTGGCCCTAAATTCTACAAGCAGCACTTGTTCCAGGAGTTTTCTTCACAAAATCTCCATGCAAACGCCTTGCCTCTCACAAATAAAAGACTCCACTACACTGTCTCCCACCATTTGTGTTTCTTTAATCCACAATAATAATAGCTTTTCCATTTGTTCCATTATTGGTGACCTTTGTTTCATAAGCACATTTACTCCTTTGGCAACATCAGCCTCCTTGATCTGTTCTTTCTTTGACAGGATGGTTGTAATTGTTGATTTGTTTTTCCCAAACATCCTGGCAAGTTCCAGCACCTGCATACCACTCTCATATTTCTCAATCACTTTCTCTTAAATTCCATGGTATTTCTCACACTCTTTGCCACAGGAACTTTACTAGGAACTTTCATGGGAGCCATGGTTACTTATTTCGCAGTTGCACTGGCAAAAATAATGGAAAACAAGCGAAATGTTTGTATGAATGAGCAGAAGCTTCCTTACGTACCGAGAGAGACAAACAAACTGAAGCGCAAGCGCCCCAGCCGGCGGGTTGATGCGCCAATACGGCCGCTAACCGGAATAACAGCCGCTAACCGGAGCCGTAAACCGCCGCTAACCCGGAGCTGTAAACTGGCTGCTAACCGAGTTGGCGCTAACAGGAACGGCCGCTAACCGAGGGTCCATTGTATATACGTTGGACCATTTAAGGGTTAAGTTGGACTACCTGAGAACTGAAATGTCGCTAGAGAATTTCATAGGAATGGTAACCTTACACTTGCAAAAAGGGCCCTTTGACACAATCACAAAATATTATGTAAGAAACTACGCTATCGGCACAAGTTCTGTAGAATGATTCAAGTCCTACCTTAGCAACAGGAACCAAATTGTCAAGATCAACAACACAGAATCAGAACCCATTCCAATAAAATGTGGGGTTCCTCAAGTAGTATCCTGGGCCCTTTCCTATTCCTGTGCTATGTGAATGACATGCCTATCACTAGAACTAGAGTCCTGTAGCAAATGGTTAGTAGACAACAAAGTAAGTTTATTCAGGTATACACAAATACATTTACATAGATTATCATACATAGCAGCATATGTAGAGAACCTAGGAAAACAAAAAAAGTCAGATGAAACAAATCGAAAAGGGTAAATAATTTTAATGTCCAGTGTAATGGGAAACCTATTAGTATTACAGTAAATTCAGTGAAATATCTGGGAATCCCTTTGACCCAAGCATGTCAGGAGAACTAATAGGGAACAATGTTGTAAAGAAAGTGAATACCAGTGTCACAAAAATGTCAGAACCTCCTATACAGAGTAAGAAAGCTTAAACGTGAGAATAAAGATAAAATCCACCAATGCTTCACAAGGGATGGAAAATTCTAGTAAGGAAAACAAATGTAGGCCGTGTTTACTATATCACGAATGAAAATGAAATGTCCAACTTCCTCCGAGATGCTAATCTTACAGAGTCTGAATAACCACAGTGACCAATTCCTTATACTACTGCGTTAGTGTAGAATATTAGTAACTACTACCTCACTATATCAAATTTCACACACCTGATAGTGTGACTTAATTTGTCTATCTTCCATTTGAATCAACTACCTCATTATAATTATAATTACCATTAGCCATTTTCGAACCTCAGCACTATATACAGAATATTATTAATCATTTTATATACTATATATACAGTATATTAATCGCTAATTGCATAAAAATTGTTTAAACATTTTTACTACTAGTATACTACTAGTACAGTGGTACCCCAGTTAACGATATTTTTTCATTCCAGAATGCTGTTCAAATGCCATTACCAAACGAATTTATCCCCATAAGGAATAATGTAAATAGACTAGTCCTTTTAGACCCCCAAAAAAACACTTACAAAAGCATTTAAAAATAAACATACATAAAAGGGCAAGTTGGGGGGACCATCGTTAACCGAGGTACCACTGTATATGTTATTTACCTCATTTAAGTGCTTTCATATTTAGTAGAAACTACCTCAATAT
>WNWK01053513.1:0-11849 GCA_009830355.1 Cherax destructor | reverse complement strand
GCGTTCCCCTGGAATTCTCCCCAGGAGACTCTCTCCAGGTAGATGAGTGGGGGAAAATAATAGTAACATATTTTTAAAAAATTGAGATTATCGTATAGGAAAGTAATAATGAGCTTTTTTCAAAAGAAAGTTTAAAATTATGATAATTTATTTTTGGGTGGTAGGTGGTTTTGAGTTGAGTCTTAAATTGATTTTCAGACAAGATTATCTTAATATTTACTGGTAATGAATTCCAGATTCGGGGGGCCCTTTATGTGCTAGAATTTTTCCCCGGGTTGATATGAACACAGGGTATATAAAAAAAGTGATCTGTGTCTTTTTTTGTGGTCATGGGTCCAAATTAAAGTTGGTGGGGAAAAATTTTGAGCAGGGGGTTTATTTAGAGTGAAAAGTTTTATATATGTAGAAAACAAAAAAGAGAAAATATGAATGTTCTTTACTGTGAGTAGTTTGAGACTTTTGAATATTGGTGGGTATGCTGTCGGGGAAAAAAATTTGTTATCATTCTGATCGGCCCTTTTTGTTGTGAGATGGTTAAGGGGAAATTTTTTGATCCCCATCAAGTTTCCATGGTGAATAGGGTTAGATAAGTGAATGATATAGTACAAGGAGGGATTGAGGTACAAAAGCTATTTTGATAATATCCTACTGTCTTTGGATTTTTTTGGGAAATTTTGTTGTATATGTGTTTGGAATTTAAGGCTACTGCAAGGTGGATTCCTAAATTTTTCCCCTCTGTGAGTCTTGTGATGGGTGTACCATTGGGGTTTTTGTTAAGGAACATTTGTGGCTTTGCTTCCAAACTGATGAAAGTAAAGGCTTGTCAATTAGGAAGCTTGTTATTTTTCATCCATTTGAATTTTCTTAATTCGGATTAAATTTTTTTGGCCATTAATGGATTTGGGTGAGAAAGACATATGTTGTGTCATCTGAAAAAAATGGGTTTGAGTGGTTGTGATGCATTCGGAGGTCTTTAAATGAGGAATAGGGGGCCCCAAAAGGCCCTTCCTTGAGGACTCTGACTGTTTTGTTGTGTGGAAGAGTTCGCCCCTTTTGTGTACACGTATTGGCTTCTGTTGGGGGGGGTATGTTTTTAGGTAGTTGAGGGGTGCCCCTTTATACCATAGTGTGCTAATTTTGTGAGCAGTAAATCATTTCGCTTATAAAAGTTAGATAAAAAAAATTCCCAGTGGGATTTTTTTTTTCTCAAGTGCTGTATATTAACCCCAACAGGGCATAATACATCGTTTGTGCCCTTGTTTGTCCTGAATCCAAATTGACAGGGGTTGAGTACATTGTGTGGGGCGAGGTAGGAATAGATTTGTCTATGAATTAATTTTCAAATTTTAAAAGCAATGGTAAATTAAAATTGGTCTATAATTATTCAGGTCTGTTTGATCACCTCCTTTGTGGATCGGGGTGACCCTAGCTATTTTGAGAATTGATGGAAAGGTAGGGCTTCAATGGATTTATTGAATAGTTTGCTATAATTGGTGATTTGGGATTTTTGTTTACTTGGTCCCACCTTATGTTTTTGTTATTGAAGTTGAATTTGGAGAAGGCTCTCCCTTAAACTGAATCTAAGTTCAGCATATCCAAATCCCCGACTGGCGGTGCACATATGCCAAAACGAATTAGGTCAAAAGGTGCAGCTTAGGACCTGGGTTATCTCAGAGTGTCCATACAACACACAACCTCAATAAAACATCGAAAATCATTAAGTCTAAGTATGCTCTGTGAACAGGGGTTACACAGAGTCCAGAGAATTATGTTTTGTCTTACCCCCGGGAACGTACTCTACCAAACAGAGTCCAAATTACGAGGAAACAAGCAGAGACAAGAGTGAGGTGTTACTCCAACGAGGTCAGCAGAGAAGAAAGCGACGAAGGGGAGGCAGTCTACCAGCTCAGATGGATCACGCCACTCTGTCAGTGACTTTCATGTGACTGCCCAGAAACTCCAGAGAAGCCGCAGTATAACAAGCGTAGTGCTAGTTAGCGAGTAGGTTGCCAACTCAGACAGGTACTCAACACTCGAACAAATGAACAGTGTAAAATGTTACATCCTACCTATTAATATAGCTAAGTCAAATAATAATATAAAACAAGATATTAATGAATTAGCTAATATAAAAAATATCAGCAATATAAAATATAAGGCAGAGAAAATACATATATAAAATACAATGTAAACATGTATATATTGTGCCCCATCCTGGGGTCGCAATATTGCCTGAGCACCTAAACCTGCTGCTGCCTGAGCACCTAACACCTGCTGCTGCCTGAGCACCTAACACCTGCTGCTGCCTGAGCACCTAACACCTGCTGCTGCCTGAGCACCTAACACCTGCTGCTGCCTGAGGGACCTAACACCTGCTGCTGCCTGAGCACCTAACACCTGCTGCTGTTTGAGCACTTAACACCTGCTGCTGCCTGACCACCTAACACCTGCTGCTGCCTGACCACCTAACACCTGCTGCTGCCTGACCACCTAACACCTGCTGCTGCCTGACCACCCCAACACCTGCTCCTTTTACCACCTAACACCTCTTCCAACCACCTAACACCTGCTGCTGCCTGACCACCTAACACCTGCTGCTGCCTGACCACCTAACACCTGCTGCTGCCCGACCACCTAACACCTGCTGCTGCCCGACCACCTAACACCTGCTGCTGCCTGACCACCTAACACCTGCTGCCCTGAACCAACACCTGCTGCTGCCCGACCACCTAAACCCGCTGCTGTTATCTTTATTATGCACCCCAAAACCATCCTGTGGGCGGTAGTCAAAAATTACAGAGGACATAATGGGTCCACCACCTAGCACTTGCTGCTCCTTGAGTAACTAAGACCTTACACACTCAACACCTGAGCATCTAACACCTCACACCTGCTGCTGCCTGAACACCTAACACCTCACACCTGCTGCTGCCTGAACACCAACACCTCACCCACTCAACACCTGAGCACCTAACACTCACCAACTCAACGCCTGAGCACCTTACACCTCACACCTCAACACCTGGGACCTAAAACCTTCACCTCAACACCTGAGCACCAACACCTCACACACTCAACACCTGAGCACTCACACACTCAACCTGAGCACCAACACCTCACACACTCAACCTAGCACCCCCTCCACCTAACACCTGAGCACCTAACACCTCCACACCCCAACACCTGAGCATTTAACCTCCCCACTCAAAAGACACAGACGGATATAAGATCATGTCTCCCTGTCGCCTTAATACACTATATTTCATGTTCAAATCCTCTATGCATCTAGCAAAATGTTTGTATTGTAATAAAGGAGGTGTCACTCACCTGTGTTAGACATCACAAACACTTTTATTGTTGGCTTTATCAAGTCTTCTTTCTTTTTTGTTGGGTTTATCGGGGGCCCCTGACAGCATAAAGCCGTATGGCCCGACTTCTCGATGGAGAGGAAGATTTGTTGTCAAGGCTGAGCATGAAAGAAAAAGGGAAAAAATGTTCCTTTGTAAATAGAATAAAACTTTAAACTTCTGTTGTCCGGTGGACCCCTTTTTCCTGGCCCAGCAAGGGGACCAATACACCCCCACCCGAGTACAGTAACCGGCTTCCCACCAAACACCGTTAAATAATTATCCCAAAAGCGAAAATGGAATTAAGTAAGTAAGTTTATTCAGGTGAACAGGTTGACTGATTTGATAGGCTTCGGCTTTACAAGTTTTGGCAGTTTGGGAGATAACAGATGATGATCAAACTAAATGCAAATTATGTGATCAGGCATTTGGTCACTGTTTTGAACACTAGTGTTAATTGTCATTATTGAGGAATATAGAGATAGACAATATAATAACCTATGTGACATTCAAGAAATCTTATTAGTGAAGGTAGGAAAACCATTATTCAAGCAAATTTTAAATTTGGCTGAAAATAAGTGAACTGTAGATATAAACCAAATTAATTTCATGAACGTTTATCTGTGCTCATGACAATGCGAGCACAGATGGGCATGTTTGTGGAGCAACTTGCAATGTGAACAGACTGACTGATGTTGTAGTGGCCAGGCTTACGCTTGGCTGCAGGTACTTCTGACAGTTTGGGAGACACATATGATGATCAAACTAAATGCAAATTATGTGATCAGGCTATGGTCCCCTGTCTTGAACATTTTTTCATCAGCCTTACACTCTCTTTCAGAATTTGTGAAATCTTTATTGGTATGCTCACACCTTTCTTTGTGCTGCTCAAGTTGTTGCTTCAGGAGAAATTGTTCCAGTAGCTTGTGGGACTTGGTTGTATACCACACGAGCAAGACTAGGAACATCTGGAGACGTGAACCCCGGTCAGCTATCGGTGGCTGACTGTCATGACCAGCTAGACGGCATTACAGCAGACGTGATGGGCTTGGGAAGCACATCAAAGGCCCACCCGTCTGCTGTCAATGCCATCTCGGTCAGCTGACAGTCAGCCACCGAGCTCAGCTGACGGGCTTCACGCGCAGATGTTCCTGTCTTGCTCGTGTGGTATACAACCTGAAGTCCCCATAGGACTACGGAGAGACAGCAATTTCTCTTGAACCCAAAACCCGGCGAAAAGAAAGATGTGTAGAGCTCCAATAGGGTTGTCACAAATTCTGAAAGCGAGTGTAAGGCTGATGAACAAGGTGGTGGTGGTGTCCTTACTTACGGCAATGACGACCCAACAGCTGTGTTGATAACTATAGTGAGCATCATGCTGAGGGCAGGCTGTCTCTGATGTTAGTAATAGTTATGAGGTAATATAAGATTGATGCCGAGTGTGATGAGGGCGTGGTCTCCATAATGTTAGTAATAGTGATGTGTGTCATATAAGTGGTGGTGCCAAGTGTGATGAGGGCAGTTTTCCATAATGTTAGTAATAGTGATGAGGGTCATGTAATGGTGATGCCGAGTGTGATGAGGTTAACCATATTGCATTAATGTTGAATATGCACTGCTGATAAATGTAATGAACACAATGTTGATAGTGGTGTTGGTGAAAGAAATTTAGTATTTGTGGTAGTAGAGGAGGGAAAGGGTGGAGGCCACCCATCATACATTCACACATAACAGCGTCGTGCTCTGTAAACAAAGACTGCCACGAGGCCTCAGAACTGCCCTGCCTCAGAAAACTCATGGGCCGGGTAACACTGGCAGAGATTGCTTTTATATGAACAATTTTTTCATTATGCTGAGAAACTAAGCCAGATTCCCCGGACTTCTATAAACTTAATATTTTTAGGAAATTGCATCCCTTAGAAAAACTTCCCCTTCATCATGTAACCACCGAACCCATTGATATTTGTCTACAAGGTGCAGGTCCCTGAAAAATCCCAGCCCCCCAAATTGCCACTTTGTTGCATATAACCCAAATCTACTAACCTTGTGTTCTATATATTAAAAATCCTTCCCCCTCAACTTCTCACACATAAGAAAACAGAGGGACTGCAATACCATGGTGTTAGGATTTATATTGGGAACTCTGCTCTCAACATTTTTAATTTGTATGCTCCTGCTGATAAGTTCAATTACTTTGAGCTCCCAACTTGTGCTCGTCTGAGCCTACTTATAATTGGAGATTATAATCAGGACACAAAGCATTGGAAGCTCACAGTTTGGTAATCGTAATGGTAACCAACTGTTGTCACTGTTAAACAGTCATGATAATGTGCAAATTGTAGGTGACCTTGAACCCACATATCTATGGGGCATCCTTGATCTGGTCTTGGCTTCAACATTACTTCTCCAGCTGTGAGTCTACCATTGATCAGATATATCATCAGACCATTTCCCGGCTAACCTCACTAGATATAGGTAATATATCCTTCCTGGTGGAATATTCAACGGAAACGTTTTAATGTTCCCCGATCAAATAGGACTTTGTTGCACATGTACTGACTGGATAATTCCTATGAGTGTTCCTCTGTTGAGACCTTTAACAAGTGAGCAGTATTCAGAACTACTTGAGCCCCTCAAAAACCTCCTGGAATCTTACCAACAACTATAACAATCATACCTCCTATAATAACCAACTTATTACAATGATCTTAAAACTTCGAACACTGAAATACTGTTTTGCAGAATAGGCCTAGCCTTATGAAAACATCGTACCCCTGGAATGTGGGGACCTTTCAAACTGCCCTTGCTGCTGCCAGAAGCAGACAGAGCTGGGAAAAATGACGGGGAAAATTTGTCAATGGTCTCAATCCCCCCCCACTTAGCCGAGCATGGAGGGCATAAATAGAATTTTTTTTTTTTTTTTATTTTATTTAAAACACAAATATATATACAGAGCAAACAAACAAAAAAAAAAATAATCTGTGGCATGATATTGATACATTTTGGAAAAAACAACATTCCCAGACTACATTATAAATACTACATACAAATTGAACTGTGCTGACGTCTACAACACATAAGTCTTTATATTTTTTCGACTTTCCCCTTTTGTTCCTCCCATTTTCCCTTTTGACATACTTAATATTTTCAAAAAAAGTATATCACCCAAGGGTTTAAATATGAAATATGTCACCCCTGGTGTTATTATTACACCCCCTCTAGTTTCTCTGTTCCCTCCTTCTTTTGTATGTTAATCATTAAAAATTTTTTAAATTTTTTTCCCCCAACTAATAAGACTACATTTTATCCCCCAAAATTTTTTTTCATCTTAAATTTCAACAACATAAATATATTCCTTATAACATACTTTTATGTTTTTCCATCCCTTATAATTTATCACCCTGTCCCCCCAAAGTCTTCCCTGATGTACATTCCAAAAAAGGTATTGCGTCCACTTTCCCCTCATTTTCTATGCATATTTATACATAAAACTGTATTTTCAAAAAATTTTTTTGACACTGACATATATGTTAATCCATTGTTCATCATAAAGTAATTCTTATTATTGAAATCATCGGGAAAGAAACCCCCAATCATCTTTCATCCTACATACACACTTATTCCTTGACCTCAAGCTTCAGTTTTTATTCGAATCTGTATATTGTAACAGTAATTCATCCACTCTTCTTGAAACACCATTATTCATTTTAACATGTTTGAACCGTTTTTTGAAAATTTAAAAATTTAATTCCCCCTTTCCTTCCACACTTTTTTCCCTTAAAAAAATCTGACTAAATACGTTATATATTATCCCCCCTTTTTTTTATAAAGTAAACCTTCTTTTTTTCCCTTTAAATGTTAAGTCGTCTTTTTTGCCCCTTATTTTAAAAATTTCCAACATAATACATATCCTTCCCCCTGGTCATCCCGCCCCCTTTGCATTAAAATTATCTTTTGTCATCCTCATCCCCCCCCCCCCTTTTTCCTTATCTTAATTCCTCATTTTACTCCACCCCCCCCCCAGAAAAACCTTTTCCCTTTCCCCTCTCCCAACCATTCCGTTTGTGCCCCCCCACTCCCCCTCCTCTTTCCCTTAATTCCCCTTGTAAACCCCTTTTCAAATTTCCTTGTTTCCCCCTAAGCCCCTTAAACTCTTTCTTTTTATTTCCCAAAACCCTCCCATCTCCCCATCACACATCTATTCCTATTTTTTGTTGCAATCATACTTGCCAAGCGCCCTGTCGCCCTCCCCCGGGGAAACCCCCATGACACGAAATAGTCAAACCCTTAAAATTTAACCCCCCACCTGTTGACCTCCCTTTTTACCAAACTTTTCCCAATCTTTTGCCCCCTCCCAATTTTCTTTCCCCCCCATCCTTCCCGTCCCCCCCTAAACCCCAAAAAATATTTGTCCCTGTCTCCCCCCACCCTGTCCAACTCCGCCCTTTTCCCCACCAAATGCTGCTTTGATGCCACGCCCTTAAAACTATACATAATTCCCCCGGGCTCTGGATCTCAATAAAAACCCCTTTAATCCTTCCATATATTGCCCCAATCATACGGGTTTTCCCCCCCCTTTTCCACATTTTACCCCACCGTTTTTTAAACATTTTAACTTATGAGCTTTTTTTTCCCATTATATTTCAAAAAGAGTCTCCATCCTTCATTCATCCGTTGGGATTTTCACAAACCCTCCTGTTTTCAACCCCTTTCCCTTTTATTTTATATTATTCCACATATCTTAATTTTTTCCCACTATCCCCCCATGCCTCCCCCCAACCTTCCCCCACCCATCTACCACCCCCAATTTTGGTTTTGGGGCCCCATTTCCCCTTTTTTTCCCCCGTTGCTCAAAAAAAACCTTCTTTTACGTCCTACATTGACCAGCCCCCACTTTCCCTTAAAAATTTTGGTATCTCCCGTATCCCCTACCCCCTCTCCCCCTCCCCTTCCCCCCCCCCCCCCCCCCCTTTCCCCACCCTCCTTTACTGTCTGTAGAAGGGGTTTTTTCATGCAAAAGACTTTGCGACAGAGGGCATCCCTCCTTTAACCCCTTTTCCATTTTCACCATTCTCCCCACACGGCCATTCATCTCCCCCCTTTTATACATCCCCCCGATACACTTTTTCCCAACCCCCTACCACTTCCCCCCCAAACCCCGGGTTAAAATTTCATCAGCCCCTTCTCCCACGTCATATCCCCTTTCCCCAAGTAATCCCCCCCTCTATGCTATTCTTTATATCAATTTTTCGTGCCCCTTTTTCTGTTTTCCCCCGGGATCCCCCGCCCTTCCTCAATCCTCCCCCCAGCATTTTTTTTAAACCCCTTTTTCCCCCAAAATTTTCAAAAAACTTATAATCTGCATTCTCATTGCAAAGGTGTAATTTCATTGTCACCCGCCCCTTTCAACCCAAACCCCCACCCCCCTTCTTTATCAGTTCCAACACCCCTCCTCCCTTCATTGTGTTAAAAAGCCATCCCCAAAAATTCCCCCTTTACTTCCAATATATCCAAAAGTCATTAACTATGCCGTCACCCCGGGGGCCCTTTTCCCCTTTTCCCATCCCCCCCCCAATATCTCTTCCCCACTAATTGGCCCCTTTCCCTACTTACTTTTCCCCTCTCTCCCCCCTTTGCAGTTTTTCCCCTCCAAAATTGTTTTTTTGTTATCCCCCCCCCCCTTCATTTCCCCAATCCCTTCAAACCATTTTCCCCGTATACCCCCCCTCGCCTCAGCGCCCCCTTTCCCCTGCCCTAATTCTCAAACGACTCATCCCTTCTATGTTATTTACTGTCATACCACCCTTTTTTTTCCCTTTTTCAAAACATTTTTAAAGGCCTGCCCCCCAAAAAATATATCCCGCCCCCAAACGACAAACATCAAATTTTCATTCTGTATCTCTCTCAGCCTTTTTTTTCAATCCTTATCCCCCAAATCATTGGGTCCTTTCCCTTTTCCCCGTGACATCTCCGACCCCCCCTATGTCTTTTGAAACCCCCAAAAGCCCAACCCCCCCTCTCCCCAGTCTTGAAAAAAAACCTTTTTTCCCCCCTTTTTTCCCCTTTTTCCCCCCCACTTAAACTTTTCCCGACTCAATCTGCTTCCCCTTTTCACCCAAACCCTTTTTCCCCCATTGTCAAAACTTGCCTGTTTGTCCTACTAAAAAATTTTCCCAAAATTTTCCCCGAACCCCCCATCCCCCAACTCTCCTTAATCTTCTACTAAACCCCCCCGATCAAAAAACCCTACATCTATCGTTTACACCTTCAGCCACTACCGGGATCGCCCATATACCCCACCCAACCGGGTGCATAATCCAGAAGGTATGTGTGCCCCTTTCCCCTCCCCCTCCCACCCCTTCAATCCCCACTTTTTAAAACCCCTCTTTTAAAAACCCCCCCAAACCCCCCCGCCCCCCCCAGGTTCCACATCTCTATTTCTGATAACGCATTTCCCAATCCCCCCCCCCCGACCCTTTTTTCCCGGAAACCCCCCTAAGACATACCAAATATTCTTCACAAATTGCCCCTTCCCCTTTCCCAAAAACCCCCCCGGGGATAAAAACCCCCTACAAAGCATACTCTGAACCACCCCTTTTCCCCCCCCCCTTTTACTATACAACACTCCCCCATCAATCAAATAAAAAGGGTTTTACACCTTTACATACCGCAACTCCCCCCCTTTTTTCCCCCCCAAACCCAGCATATACATCATATCCTTCCAAAGGGAAAATCTCTTCCTATCCTAAAATTTTGTTCCTGAAAAAACCCCTTGCACCCAAAAAAGTCTCAATGTCCCCTACCCACTTCCTTTTAACCTCTGCCCCCATACCATTTACATTAATGTTTTACATTTAAAAAAAATGAAGGTTTACCTTTTGACCTTGATAGCGTCACTTATTTTTCCCCCCGCCTCCTGCTCTGTTTACACATTTCCCACCCTTGGCACCTTCCTTTAAATTTTTTCCCTCCCCCTTTTCCCCCCTTTTTACGCATCCACCAAGGGCTTTTTTCAGTCTCTGCGCAGGTGTTAAACATCCTTCCTCTGATGATGCATGATCTCTTTTGGGGTTCCCCCACACTTCCATACCTTGACCCCTTTCTTGCTCATGCACTTCCCCCCACCGTCTCACATACTAAACCTTGTTTCCTGTTCCATCCCCTTCCATTTCAATCCCCAGTTCATTGTCTTCCCCCCCAAAATTTCCCAGCCGTATTAACTCAGGGGTCTCGGCTATGAGGCTCTAATCCCCTTCCAAAAAAAATAATTTTTGGGGGCTTCCCCCGTCCCTCCTCCTCTTCCTGTTTCTCTTTTTCTCCTCTGTAGCTATCGTTGGGGGTGTTTGACATGTCCCCTTCCCCCCACCATCTCACCCCCGCCGGGAGTTGGGGTCCGCCCCATCGAGCGTTTCCTGTCCTTCTGTCCCTTTGGGGTTTTGGCCCCCCCCAAATCGGGTCCCCCCTTTTGGCCCAAATTTCGCACATGTTCAAATGCCCCACATTGGCCCTCCCTGTTGACCCCTCGTTTCGTAAACCCGTGTCCTGAATCAGGCATTACTTTGATGGTATATGCCTGATGGACATCTTTTAAGGAAAAAACCCTCCAGGTCCTTCAAAGGGTCCCCCATGCCCCTTTCCCCATTTTCAGCATGTCAATCCCCAAATTTCCTTTAAAATTCCATTGATCCCCTGGTCCCCCTAAGGCGTTTTTCACCCCCTTTTTCCCTTTTGGGGGGGGACATCTCCAAACCCCCCCTCCAACGGTTAACGAAAATTTTGGGTTTTTTTGCACCAAAATACGCGTGTTTAGAAATTTAAAAACCCCGGGGTTTGTCCATTTTAAAAACCCCAATGGTCCCTATGTATCTTGTTTAAAAATTTAACACCATGGTGGGTTGTAGGTGTTTGGCGGGGGCCACCCTTTAAATTTTTAATACAGACGTGTTTGGCCCGGCAAGGGTGCCCCTTTTTAAAAAAATAAAGTTTGTTTTCGGGACCACCAGGAGGCAGAGCACCAACGACCCCCCAGTATGGTTGCTGGACGAGGGAAAATTTAAAAAATTAAGGGTAACAGAACCGGGCAGATTGCCCCCCTCATCCCTTACATAGGGGGAAAGGGTAGTCAGTGCTTGGGCTTTTCATCAAGCTATGAAAATCTTCCCCCCACCACATAGGCGAAATTAAATGATAAAATGATGCTAGGGAGGACTTGTTTGTTTTTTTTGCTCAAAGGAAAAATTGTAACATTCCTTTCACTGACTTTGAACTTTATGCAGCACTAACTAAAAAAGGGGGCCCCACGCCCCCTGGTGAGGATGGTATTACCCAATATACTAAGATTGCTGTGTCGGGACCAGGCAAAACCTTTTCTCAATTTTACAACTGGCTATGTAACTGGGGGCTCCCCAAATCTTGGGGGAACAGCCCCCTTTCCCCTTCCCCCCCCCAATCAACAAAATTCATTTCCCCCCAAAACTTTTAGCTGCTTATGTAAAAAATTTG
>WNWK01053512.1:0-11850 GCA_009830355.1 Cherax destructor | reverse complement strand
GAAAGGTCCCCTCGAACTTGATCATAGAGGCCAAGTGGAGAGGGGGGAAAAGGCAGGAAGAATGAAAACTACAAAGAGGGACTATACAGGCATGAGGAATTTCCTGCGCGAATTCCAGTCTGACAGACAACTAGCAGGGAAAACAGTAAATAAGATGATGGAAATGTGACAACAATATGCTAGGAAGCAGATAAATTTCTACCCAAGACAAAATACATAATGAAAGGTCAGGACGACCCCTTTGGTCGAAAGTGCAGAGTGGATACAAAATGTGCATGAGATAGAAGAAGTATAGAAAGCAAAGGACCCATTAGAACAAGGATAGTCAAAAGGGGCAAGAAATAAATATGTACAGATAAGGAGAGAGGCCCAGCACAATACAAAATGACATTGAGTGAAAACCAAGTCTGACCTGAAGCTGTTGTACAATCACATCAAAAAGGGGGAAGGAGGAGAACGAGTTTACAAGAAACGACCTTGAAGTATGTGGGAACTCAACACGAGACAAAAAAAACCATTCCATGAGAAAATTGGTTATGTATCGTGTCTAGCACCAACAAGTGCTAAAACACGATCATACATCAAGGAAGGTAAAGAGGCTGCTAAGCAAACTGATATCTCAAAAGAGATGAGTCTGGATAACATTTCACCGTCGGTCCTGAGAGAGGAAGCAGAGGCGCTCTGTATACTACTAACAACAATCTTAAAACATCTATCGACTACTCGAAGTATGGAAGACAGCAAATGTATTCCCAAATTTAAAAAAAAGACAAACATGCAGCATTAAATTATAGACCAGTGTCACTGATAAGATTGTATGCAAAGTCATGGAGAAGATTATCAGAAGAGTAATGGACCACCACGAGAAATTGTGTGTCACGAACCTCCCTAGAGTTCTATGAAGGTAACAGCCGTTAGACAACAGAGAGGCGGTGGGTAGACTGCATTTTCTAGAGTGTAAAAGGGCTTTGACACAGTTCCCACACACAGATTAGGCAAACCTGGAGGACAAGGCGGTTAAAAAGGGAAACCAGACAATGGGTCAGAGAATACTTGACGGAGGCATCAGCGAGTCATGGTACTGATGAGGTGTCAGAAGGGCGTCTCTACAGGGTTCAGGGGTCAGTCCTAGGACCAGTGCTGTTTCTGGTATATAACGACATGACGGAAGGAATAGTCGAAATATCCTGTTTGCAGTCGTGTGAATTAATGAGGAAAATTCAGTCGGAGAACGTATAACACAGTGATCAGGTTGCAAGGTTGGTCCTGCAACTGGCTCCTGCAGTTCAACCCCACCAAGTCAAAGTCGAAGATCGGGGAAGCTGCAAAGATGACCGCAGATAGAGTACACTCTGGGGGCGAAGACTACAAACCCCACTCAATAAAAAGGATCTGGAAGTGTGTATCCTTTCGGAGCACATCTGAGGCGCACATCAACCAAATAGCTGCTGCAGCGTAGGGCGACTGGGGAACCCAAGAACAGCATTCCAGCTTCTCAGAACAGAGTCGTTCCGTACCCTGTAAGGGTATGCACCTACAGTTTTGGGAAACCCCCACTTGTCAAGCACGTTAGTCCCGGGGCTAAGGGCATGTCCTACGAGGAAGGTCAAGGGAATTCCACCGGGCAACACTGGAGGACAGGAGGGACAGAGGAGGACATGATAACTACATATAAAATACAGTGAGGATTCAACAAGGTGGACAGAGACAGGATGTTCCAGAGATGGGACACAGAAACAATTGGTCACAACTGGAAGATGAAGATTCAGATGAACCACAGGTTTGTTAGGAAGTATTTCTTCAGTTGTAGAGTTGTCAGGAAGTGGAACAGTCTGGAAAGTGAGGAGTGGAGGCAGGTACCACACAGAGTTTTAAGAAGAGGTACGATAAAGCTCATGGATCGGGGAAAGAGTGGACCTAGTTGCGATCAGTGAAGAGGGCGGGGCCAGGACCCATGAATTGACCCCTGCAACCACAATTAGGTGATACACACACACACACACACAACCAAATGCAAAGAGGCAGAGGAGAGGTTTGTCCCCAAGGAAACAGAAGTAATGGGAAGACCAGAACGAGTCCTTGGTTCACCCAAAGGTGTAGGTAGGCAAAACTAAGTGCACTAGAGAATGGAAAAAGTACAGAAGACAAAGGACCCAGGAAATAAAGAGATTAGCCGAAGAGCATGAAACGAATATGCACAGGCAAGAAGGAGGCCTAGCGACAATACGAAAATGATATAGCATCAAAGTCAAGTCTGACCCGAAGCTGTTGTATAGCCACATCAGGGAGGAAAACAACAGCCGAAGGACCAGGTAATCAGGCTGAGGAAGGAAGGTGGGGAGTTCACAAGAAACGACCAAGAGGTATGTGAGGAGCTCAACATGAGATTTAAAGAAGTATTTACAGAGGAGACAGGAAGGACTCCAGGAATTCAGAATAGGAGGTATACCAACAAGTGCTGGATGAAATACACACAACCGAGGAGAGGTGAAGAAGCTACATGTGAACCGATACCTCAAAAGCGTGGGGGGACCGACAACATTTCCCCGTGGGCCTTAGAGAGGAGCAGAGATGTTAAAGCACTAACACAAATCTTCAACACATCCATTGAAAATGGGCAACTACCTGAGGCGAAGCATGGCAAATGGTCCCACCTTAAGAAAGGAGACAGACACGAGGCATTAAACTATAGACCTGTGTCACTGACGAGTATACTATGCAAAGTCATGGAGAAGATCATCAGAGGGAGAGTGGTGAGCAATCAGAAAGACACAGTTATAAACGACAACCAGCACGGTTTCAGGGAAGGAAAATCCTGTGTCACAAACCTACTGGAGTTTTATGACAAGGTAACAGAAGTAAGACACGAGAAAGAGGGGTGGATAGACTGCATTTTCTTGACTACAAGAAGGCGTTCGACACAGTTCCTCACAAGAGGTTAATGAAAAAGCCAGAGGATCAGGCACAAGTAACAGGAAAGGCACTGCAATGGATCAGAGAATATCTGAGAGGGGCAACAACGAGTCATGGTACGTGACGAGGTGTCAGAGTGGGCACCTGTGACGAGTGGGGTTCCACAAGGGTCATTCCTAGGACCTGTACTGTTTTTGGTATATGTAATGACATAACAGAAGGGATAGACTCAGAAGTGTCCCTGTTTGCAGATGATGTGAAGTTAATGAGAAGAATTAAATCAGTCGAGGATCAGGGAGGACTACAAGAGACCTGGACAGGCTACAAGCCTGGTCCAGTAACTGGCTCCTAGAATTTAACCCTGCCAAATGTAAAGTCATGAAGATCGGGAAGGGCAAAGAAGACCGCAGACAGAGTATAGTCTAGGTGGCCAAAGACTGCAAACCTCACTCAATGAAAAAGATCTTGGGGTGAGTATAATACCGAGCACATCTCATGAGGCACACATCAATCAGATAACTGCTGCAGCATACGGGCGGCTGGCAACCTAAGAATAGCGTTCCAATACCTCACTAAGGAATCGTTCAAGACTCTGTACACCATATACGTCAGCACCAGTTTGGAACCCACACCTTTGGTCAAGCATGTCAAGAAATTAGAGAAAGTGCAGAGGTTTGCAACAAGACTAGTCCCAGAGCTAAGGGGATTGTCCTACGAAGAAAGGTTAAGGTAAATCGGCCTGACGACACTAGAGGACAGGAGGGTTAGGGGAGACATGATAACGACATATAAAATACTGCGAGGAATAGATAAGGTGGACAGAGACAAGATGTTCCAGAGAGGGGACACAGAAACAAGGGGTCACAATTGGAAGTTGAAGACTCCTATGAGTCAAAGGGATGTTAGGAAGTATTTCTTCAGTCATAGAGTTGTCAGGAAGTGGAATAGCCTAGAAAGCGACGTAGTGGAGGCAGGAACCATACATTGTTTTAAGACGAGGTTTGATAAAGCTCATGGAGCAGGGAGAGAGAGGACCTAGTAGCAATCAGTGAAGAGGCGGGGCCAGGAGCTATGAATCGACCCCTGCAACCACAAATAGGTGAGTACACACTCACGCACGCACAAACACACGTGTATACAAGTAAGTATTATAGTAGTAAATATTAGTATATATTAATAAGGAATAGAGTGAGAAATAATTCTATAATCTTCAAAAGAGTAGCGTAGCCTAGCGTGATAAAGTGATCCCCTTTTTTCTCAAAGACAGAAACAAACATGTAAACGAACACACATATACGTAGTAAAGTGACCCTGTAATAAAGTAACTCCCCATTTTCAGCATATTATTGGCTTTTGGCATGTACATCTCTTTATACCTATGTATCATGTAAACCCAACAATGTATCTTTGTACCATGTCTAAATAAAGTATTATTATTATTATTATTAAGAGACAAGTGCGTAAAGTGCGCATACACACGCACGCACGCACACATATATACACACATATATGCACACGGGCCAGGAGCTGAGTCTCGACCCTGCAACCACAATTAGGTGGGTACATATATACACACACACATATACACACGTGTACACATACTCAGACAAACCTAACCTAACCTATTAGCACATAAACCCCACACACACATAATTTTACACTAAGCTGAAGGATCTAGAGCATCCTAACAGGATAAAAAAAAATGGGATCTCAAAAGGGAGGACGTAAAGGCAAGGGAACTGAGGATGGCTGGTCTGAAAATGAATGGGTAGAAAGGCTCAAGTACAAAAAGGATCAAGAATGAGAAAAAAGGTTAAATGAGCTTTGCAATAACATGTTAGAGAAGATATCTGCAGAGAGCAAAAAGTGGGAATCACAAGCTGTAGCAGCTGAGGCAAAGATACAGAGACTGGAGAAAGAAATGGATGTGCTGAAGCAGGATATAATGAGGTCAGAATTGAGCAAGGTGACTGAAATGGGAACATTAGCAGGCAGTGACGGTACTGAAGGAGGGGATGGAGCTAAGAAGTCCCTTGAACAAGTAATATCAGGCCATCAGGGTGTCCAGAAGATAAGGGAAACAACAAAGGAGATGCTTCAATCAGATCCAGAGATATGGCGGGAAAAGAAAAGGGAAGAGAGGGAAAGGTCAATAATTATTCATGGGCTGAAGGGAAAATCTTTGATGAAAGAAAGCATTAGGAGGAAGAAGAAATTAAGAGCATCATTGCAATAACAGGAGAGAAGGACATGTCTCAGGTAGAAAATTTTCAGACTTGGTGGGTATTCGAGGGGAAAAAATTGACCAATCAAATTGACATTCATGACAAAAGTGGTACGGAACAGGATACTACAACAGAAGCCACTGTTAAACGACTCTCAAGAATATCAACAAGTGTACCTCAACCGAGACAGAACATGAAAAGAAAGGGAACAACTGAGAGTGAGAGCAAGACAAAACCAGTGGAAGGAAATAGAGACAGGACAGGCAACGACAGACAGGAAAGCTCAGCCTCTGGGGGAACATCAAACACAAATGATTACAGCCACCCCTCAACCCCTGTCACCCCATATCAACCAAACACAATAACCACAAACAAACCACACATCATAGCCCCCACCCCCCTAAGCACTAATTTCACAATCACAGCAGCCTCCCATAATATTCCACCCTGCCTCCCACCCTCCCAGCCTGCACCATCCTCTTCCACCTCCCAAAATACAGTACTGGAAAGGAAGCTAAAGGTATGGTACACCATTGCAGATGGAATAACAAATAAGAGTGAAGAGTGGCAAGAACGAATCATTGATGCATCCCCTGATATCATAGCAATAACAAAGACAATACTTACAGGGCTGATAACAGATGCAATATTTCCAACTGGATATCCGATCCTGAGGAAAGACAGAGAGAACAGAGGAGGGGGAGGAGTAGCACTGCTACTCCTACCAGTGGAGTTTTGAGGTAATGGGAGGAATGGACAGAGGTGATGATAGCAGTGATGTATAACCCACCACTGAATAGCAGGAGGCCAAGACAAGAGTATGATGAGTGCAATAGAGCAGTGGTGGATACACTAGCTGAAGTGGCCAGGAGGGCTCATATGAGTAGGAAAAAAATACTCATAATGGGGGATTTCAATCATAAAGAGATTGACTGGAAAATCTAGAGCCACGTGGGGGACCAGAAACATGGAAGGCTAAGATGTTCGAAACTGTATATGAGAACTTCATGCACCAACATGTTAGGGATACAACCAGAGAGAGAGGAGAGGATGTTGCAGCAAGGCTGGATCTCATATTCACCTTGAATAGTTCAGATGTAGGGGATATCACACACGAAAGAGCGCTTGGTGCTAGTGATCATGATGTCCTGAGTTTTGAATACCTTGTAGAGTTAACAGTGGAGAATGCAGCAGCACAAGAAGGACGAGAGAAGCTAAACTTCAAGAAAGGGAACTACATAGGCATGAGAAGATTCCTGCATTAACTGCAGTGGGAAGGGAACTTCAGGAAAAGACAGTAAATGAAATGATGGAACTAGTAACCACTAAGTGCAGGGAGGCAGAGGAGAAGTTCATACCAAAGGGTAACAGAAAAAATGGTAAGACCAGAGTGAGCCCATGGTTTAACTGGAGGTGTAAAGAGGCCAAAGTCAAGTGTGCTAGAGCATGGAAAAGGTATAGAAGGCAAAGGACTCAAGAAAACAAGAAGTTGAGCAGAAGAACCAGAAACGAATATGCTGGGATAAGGAGAGAGGCCCAGAGGCAATACGAGAACGACATAGCACCAAAAGCCAAATCTGAACTAAAGTTGTTATTCAGTCACATTAGGAGAAAAACAACAGTCAAGGACCAGGTAATCAGGCTGAGGAAAGAAGGAGGGAGCTTACAAAGAGTGACCAGGAAGTTTGTGATGAACTAAACACAAGATTTAAAGAAGTATTTACGGTAGAGACAGGGATGCTTCCAGTAAATCGTGGAGGTAGGGTGTACCAGCAGGTGCTGGACACAATACACATAACCAAGGAGGAGGTGAAGAAACTGCTAGGTGAACTAGATACCTCAAAGGCGGTTGGCCCAGATAACATATCTCCATGGATCCAGAGAGAAGAAGCAGAGGAACTATGTGTGCCGCTAGCAACAATCTTCATTAAATCTATCGAAATTGGGCAACTGCCTGAGGCATGGAAGACAGCGAATGTAGTTCCAATTTTTAAGGAGACAGACAGACAGACAGCGTTAAACAACAGACCAGTATCACTGACTTGTATAGTATGTAAACTCATGGAGAAGATGATCAGGAGAAGAGTGATGGAACACAATGAAAGGATTGGGCTCATACATGACAATCAGCACGGCTTCAGAGATGGGAAATCCTGTGTCACAAATCTACTTGAGTTCTAAGATAAGGTAACAGAAGTAAGACAGGGGAAAAAGGGGAGGATAGATTGCACCTTTTTGGACCGTAAGAAGGCTTTTGACACAGTACCACACTAGAGACTGGTACAAAAATTACAGGAGCAGGCAGGAATAGTAGGGAAAGTACTGCAATGGATCAGGGAATAACTGACAGGAAGGAAACAACGAGTGTTGGTACGTGATGAAGTGTCAGAGTGGGCGCATGTGTCGAGTGGGGTTCCACAAGGGTCAGTCCTAAGGTCCGGTGCTGTTTCTTGTAAACGTGAATGACATGATGGAAGGAATAGATTCAGAAGTGTCGCTGTTCACTGATGATGTGAAACTGATGAGCAGAATACAAGCGGACGAGGATCAGTTAAGATTACAAGGGAATCTAGACAGACTATAAGTCTGGTCCAACAAATGGCTCCTGGAGTTTAATCCCAGTAAGTGCAAAGTCATGAAGATTGAGGAAGGACAAAGAAGACCACAGACGGAGTACAGGTTATGGGATCAAAGACTGCAAACGTCACTTAGAGAAAAGGATCTTGGGGTAAGCATTATAACGAACATGTCCTCTGAGGCACACATCAATCAAATAACTGGTGCAGCATATGGGCGCTTGGCAAACCTGAGAATAGCATTTCGACATCTGAGTAAGGAATCGTCATTGTACACCGTGAACGTCAGGCCCATACTGGAGTATGCAGCACCAGTATGGAACCCACACTTAGTCAAACATGTCAAGAAATTTGAGAAAGTGCAAAAGTTTGCAACAAGATTAGTCCCGGAACTGAAGGGTATGTCTTACGAGGAGAGATTAAGGGAACTCTACCTGATGACACTAGAAGATAGGAGGGATAAGGGAAACCATGATAACGACGTATAAAATACTGAGAGGAATTGACAAGGTGGACAGGGCTCGAATGTTTCAGAGATGGGATACAGGAACAAGGGGACACAATTGGAAGTTCAAAACCCAGATGAGTCATAGGGATGTTAGGAAGTATTTCTTTAGCCTTAGAGTTGTCAGGAAGTGGAATAATCTGGAGAGTGAAGTAGTGGAGGCAAATTAAATACATAGTTTTAAGAAGAGGTATGATGAAACTCATGGAGCAGGGAGAGAGTAACTTAGTATCGCCCAGTGAAGAGGCGGGGCCAGGAGCTGTGAATCGACCCCTGCAACCACATATAGGTGAGTACACATACACAGTGAAGAGGCGGGGCCAGGAGCTATGACTCGACCCCTGCAACCACAAATAGGTGAGTACAAATAGGTGAGTACACAGACACACACACACAAACACACACACACATACACACACACACACACACACGACACTCACACACAAGCACCAGGTGAAGTATTTATGAGAGGAGAGGTTAATGGACAGTAGACACGCTCATGTTTTAGGGTGATGGAGGAAGCTAGTTCTTCCTACCTGAATTATATATGAAAATTGTATTCATTTTGCGGTGATTCCTGTGTGTGTGTGTGTGTGTGTGTGTGTGTGTGTGCTCACATATTTGTGATTGCAGGGGTCGAGTCATAGCTCCTGGTTCCGCCTCTTCACTGATCGCTACTAGGTCCTCTCTCTCCCTGCTCCATGAGCTTTATCATATCTCGTCTTATAATTATGTATGGTTCCTGCCTCCACTATATCACTTTCCAGAATATTCGACTTCCTGACAACTCTTCCTAACATCCCTTTGACTCATCTGAGTCTTCAACTTCCAATTGTGACCCCTTGTTTCTGTGTCCCATCTCTGGAACATCCTGTCTCGATCCACCTTGTCAATTCCTCGCAGTATTGTATATGTCGTTATCATGTCTTCCCTAACCCTCTTGTCCTCCAGTGTCGTCAGGCCGATCTCCCTTAACCTTTCTTCGTAGGACATTCCCATTAGCTCTGGGACTAGTCTTGTTGCAAACCTTTGCACTTTCTCTAATTTCTTGACGTGCTTGACCATGTGTGGGTTCCAAATTGGTGCTACATACTCCAATATGGGCCTGACTACACGGTCTACAGAATCTTGAACGATTCCTTACTGAGGTAGCAGAACGTATTCTTAGTTTGTAGCGCCATACGCTGCAGCAGTTATCTGGTTGATGTGCGCCTCAGAGATGTGCTCGGTATTATACTCACCCTAAGATCCTTTTCCTGAGTGAGATTTGCAGTCTTTGGCCACCTAGCCTATACTCTGTCTGTGGTCTTTTGCCCTTCCTGATCTTCATGACTTTGCATTCGGCGGGGTCAAATTCAGAACAGTTGCTGGACCAGGCTTGCAGCCTGCCTGATCTTCATCCGATTTAATTCTCCTCATTAACTTCACATCATCTGCAAACAGGGACACTTTATCCTTCCGTCATGTCATTCACATATACCAAAAAACAGCACTGGTTCTAGGACTGACCCTTGTGGAACCCCGCTCGTCACAGGCGCCCACTATGACACTTCGTCAAGTATCACGACACGTTGTTGCCTCCCTGTCAGGTATTCTGATCCATTGCAAACCTCAGCACTTTTTCTAGGTTCTTGACATCTTTTTCAAGCGTGGGGTTCCATACTGGTGCTGCATACTCCATGGTGGGCCTGAGTTATGTCATATATAGTGTCATCCCAAAATACTAGTTAAGGTTCCTGAAAGCTAATCTTACATTTGTCAGACACATGTTTGCTGTGAAGGTTATTAACTTGTTGTCCACCTCCTAGTGATATGCTCGAAATTATGCTCACCCCGAGGTCCGTCTCCTTGAGTGAGGTATGCAGGCTTTGTTACTTAACTCTTTTCTCCGTTTCTGGTCTTCCTTCCTCTTCCAAATTTTCATAACTCTGGATTTGCTGGTGTAAATTCTAAGTCACTTGTCAGACCAACCCTGAAGCTTGTTTTTCTGTCTGGAGTCTTATTGCTCTCCCCTTTATATATTATATGTTCGAAACATTATGAAAACACGAAAAAGAATGAATAGGAAAAGGGTGAAGCATGGCAACACAGCAGTAAGGCGAGATAGCCTAGCACCTGGTGAGGGAGATTGAGAGCAAGCTAGCCTAGCACCTGGTGAGGAGAGTGAGAGCCAAGCTAGCCTAGCACCTGGTGAGGAGAGGAGAGCCAAGCTAGCCTAGCACCTGGTGAGGAGAGGAGAGCCAAGCTAGCCTAGCACCTGGTGAGGAGTTGAGAGACAAGCTAGCCTAGCACCTGGTGAGGAGAGTGAGAGCCAAGCTAGCCTAGCACCTGGTGAGGAGAGTGAGAGCCAAGCTAGCCTAGCACCTGGTGAGGAGAGTGAGAGCCAAGCTAGCCTAGCACCTGGTGAGGAGAGTGAGAGCCAAGCTAGCCAGCACCTGGTGAGGAGATTGAGAGCCAAGCTAGCCTAGCACCTGGTGAGGAGAGTGAGAGCCAAGCTAGCCTAGCACCTGGTAAGGAGAGTGAGAGCCAAGCTAGCCTAGCACCTGGTAAGGAGAGTGAGAGCCAAGCTAGCCTAGCACCTGAAGGAGAGTGAGAGCCAAGCTAGCCTAGCACCTGGTGAGGAGATTGAGAGCCAAGCTAGCCAGCACCTGGTGAGGAGAGGAGAGCCAAGCTAGCCTAGTACCTGGTGAGGAGAGTGAGAGAAAAGCTGCCTAGTACCTGGTGAGAGAGGGAGGAGAGAAAAGCTAGCCTAGCACCTGGTAAGGAGAGTGAGAGCAAGCTAGCCTAGCACCTTGTGAGGAGAGTGAGAGAAAAGCTAGCCTAGCACCTGGTAAGGAGAGGAGAGCAAGCTAGCCTAGCACCTGGTAAGGAGAGTGAGAGCCAAGCTAGCCTAGCACCTGGTGAGGAGAGTGAGAGAAAAGCTAGCCTAGCACCTGGTAAGGAGAGGAGAGCAAGCTAGCCTAGCACCTGGTAAGGAGAGTGAGAGCCAAGCTAGCCTAGCACCTGGTAAGGAGAGGAGCCAAGCTAGCCTAGTACCTGGTAAGGAGGTGAGAGCCAAGCTAGCCTAGTACCTGGTAAGGAGAGTGAGAGCAAGCTAGCCTAGCACCTGGTAAGGAGAGGAGAGCCAAGCTAGCCTAGTACCTGGTAAGGAGAGGAGAGCAAGCCAGCTCTGAGCACCTGGTAAGGAGAGGAGAGAAGCTAGCCTAGTACCTGGTAAGGAGAGTGAGAGCAAGCCAGCCTAGTACCGGTAAGGAGAGTGAGAGCCAAGCTAGCCTAGCACCTGGTAAGGAGAGTGAGAGCCAAGCTAGCCTAGCACCTGGTAAGGAGAGTGAGAGCCAAGCTAGCCTAGTACCTGGTAAGGAGAGTGAGAACCAAGCTAGCCTAGCACCTGGTAAGGAGAGGAGAGCAAGCTAGCCTAGTACCTGGTAAGGAGAGTGAGAGCCAAGGTAGCCTAGCACCTGGTAAGGAGAGGAGAGCAAGCTAGCCAGCACCTGGTAAGGAGAGTGAGAGCCAAAGCCTAGCACCTGGTAAGGAGTGAGAGCCCAAACTAGCCTAGCACCTGGTGAAGGAGAGGAGAGCCAAGCTAGCCTAGCACCTGGTGAGGAGAGTGAGAGCCAAGCAGCCTAGTACC
>WNWK01053511.1:0-11850 GCA_009830355.1 Cherax destructor | reverse complement strand
CATTTTGATGTCTACGTGGGCCAGTCCTCACAGGTGGTCACCATCTACAGCGACCACAACCCTCTGGTGTATATCCAACACATGAAAACAAAATACCAGACTCATGCATTGGAGTATTAGGTTGCAACCCTACAATGTAAAAATTATACACATCACTGGCAAAAATAATACGCTATCTGATGTGTTGTCCAGAAGTCATGTATTTAGTTAGGATGTGTTAGGGACTTTGGTGGAACCAGCCCTTTTTTCCCCTAGTGGGTTTTTTTTTAGCGGGAGGTGCCCTGCTACCGACCGCAGGCACTTGGACCTACGGTAGCCCTACCGTCTGCTGTCTCACTCTTAAGTTTAAAGCCGGACTTTATGTCTCGAGAAAGTTTAGCTTTATCTAACGAGCGGGATGGTTGAAGGGAAAGGCGGTCCCTTTATTATAATGTGCCATGCGGCACTCTACCCATTTGAGGTGGAAGCCTAGTCCTGAGCCCTCTTGGGGTGGGGGTGTTGCATGCAAAGAGTACATAACCTTTATTCAGAGCATGTTAAACACACCCACATAGGCTCCTCCAACCAGCAACCATCGTTAAGGGTTTGCGATGGGGCCCCATCATCAAATCAACGACTGGTTCAGCCAATTATAATGCGAGTTTGACAATGACAAGGTGCGTGGATACCTGGAGTCTACCTGGAGAGAATTCCAGGGATCAACGCCCCGCGGCCCGGTCTGTGACCAGACCTCCTGTTGGACCAGAGCCTGATCAACCAGGCTGTTACTGCTAGCCGCACGCAGTCCAACGTACGAACCACAGCCCGGCTGATCAGGTACCGACTTGACGTCCTGTCCAGTGCCTGCTTGAAGACAGCCAGGGGTTTGTTGGTAATCCCCTGATGTATGCTGGGAGGCAGTTGAACAATCTTGGGCCCCTGACACTTATTGTGTTGTCCCTCAACATGCTAGTGGCACCCCTGCTCTTCATTGGGGGATGTTACATCACCTGCGAGTCTTTTGCTTTCATAGGGGTGATTTTTGTGTGCAAGTTTGGTACTAAGCCCTCAAGAATTTTGCATGTGTATATAATAATGTATCTCCCGCCTGCATTCTAGAGAGTACAGGTTTAGGAACTTCAAGCGTTCCCAGTAGTTGAGGTGGTTTATCGCACTTATGTGCGTGAAGGTTCTCTGCACATTTTCAAGGTCAGCAATTTCACCCGCCTTGAAAGGTGCAGTTAGTGTGCACAATATTCCAGCCTAGATAGAACAAGCAATCTGTAAGTGTCAACATGGGCTTGGCATCCCTGGTTTTGAAGGTTCTCATTATCCATCCTGTCATTTTCGAGCAGATGCAATTGCTACTTTGTTACGGTCCTTGAAGGTGAGATCCTCTGACATGATCACTCCCAGGTCTTTGACATTAGTTTTTCGCTCTATTGTGTGGTTGGAATTAGTTTTGTACTCCGATGAGATTTTAATTTCTTCACGTTTTCCGTATCTGAGTAATTGAAATTTCTCATCATTGAACTTCATATTGTTTTCTGCAGCCCATTTAAAGATTTGGTTTATGTCTGCTTGGAGTCTTGCAGTGTCTTCAACGGTGGACACTGTCATACAGATTCGGGTGTCATCTGCAAAGGAAGACACAGCACTGTGGCTTATATCCCTGCCAATGTCTGATATGAGGATGAGGAATAGGATGGGAGCAAGTACTGTGCCTTGTGGAACAGAGCTTTTCACAGTAGCTGCCTCAGACTTTACTCTGTTGACTACTACTCTTTGTGTTCTACATGTTAGGAAATTATAGATCCATCTACCAACTTTTCCTGTTATTCCTTTATCACGCATTTTGTGTGCTATTACACCATGGTCACACTTGTCAAAGGCTTTTGCAAAATCTGTGTATATAACATCTGCATTCTGTTTATCTTCTAGAGCATCCAGGACCTTGTCGTAGTGGTCCAGTAGTTGGGACAGACAGGAACGGCCTGCTCTAAACCCATGCTGTCCTGGGTTGTGCAATTGATTGGTATCAAGATGGGTGGCGATCTTGCTTCTTAGAACCCTTTCAAAGATTTTTATGATATGGGACGTTAGCGCAATTGGTCTGTAGTTCTTTGCTACTGCTTTACTGCCCCCTTTGTGGAGCGGGGCTATGTCTGTTGTTTTTAGTAGCTGCGGGATGATCCCAGTGTCCATGCTCCGTCTCCATAGGATGTTAAAAGCATGTGATAGGGGCTTCTTGCAGTTCTTGATGAACACGGAGTTCCATGAGTCTGGGCCTGGAGCGGAGTGCATGGGCATGTCATTTATTGCCTTTTCAAAGTCATTTGGCGTTGTGGTGATGTCAGAAAGGCATGCGTCTGTCAAGTTCTGTGGCACTCTCATAAAAAAATCATTTAGGTTTTCGATTTTCAGTCTGGTTAGTGGCTCGCTAAAGACTGAGTCATACTGGGATTCAAGTAACTCACTCATTTCCTTGCTGTCATCTGTAGGACTCACTTAAGAAGGGCCCAATACTGGTTGTTGTTCTCGACTTTGATTTTGCATAGGAAAAGAAATACTTTGGGTTTCTTTCAATTTCATTTATGGCTTTTAGTTCTTCCCGTGTCTCTTGTTTCCTGTAAGATTCCTTTAGTTTTTATTTGATGTTTGCTATTTCTCTGACTAGTGTCTCCCTACGTATTTCAGAGATATTGGCCTCCTGTAGCCACTCCGTTATTCTTTGCCTTCGCCTGTATAGGGAGCGCCTCTCTCTTTCTAGTTTGCATCTTCTCCTCCTTTTCCTTAAGGGAATTTGCCTTGAACAAACCTCAAGTACCACAGAGTAAATTTGTTCTAGACATAGGTTGGGATCGGTGATGCTTGGGCAATCTTCCCAGTTTATATCTTTTAGGACTTGGTTTACTTGGTCCCACCTTATGTTTTTGTTATTGAAGTTGAATTTGGAGAAAGCTCCCTCACGGCTGATCACATTTTGTTGATCTGGGGCTCCCCGCATGCATGTCTGGACCTCTATTATGTTGTGATCTGAGTATATTGTTTTTGATATGATGACATTTCGTATCAGATCAACATTGTTGGTGAAGATGAGGTCCAGCGTATTCTCTAATCTTGTGGGCTCTACTATTTGCTGGTTTAAGGTGAACTTGGTGCAGAGATTTAAAAGTTCATGCATGTGTGAATTTTCATCTGAGCTGCCTCCTGGTGTTATCTCTGCTACCACATTGTTTGCAATGTTCCTCCATTTTAGGTGCCTGAGGTTGAAATCCCCCAGTAGCAAGATGTTGGGGGCAGGAGCTGGAAGATTTTCCAGACAGTGGTCAATTTTCAGAAGCTGTTCCTGGAATTGTTGGGACGTTGCATCCGGGGGCTTGTAGACAACCACGATGACCAGGTTTTGATTCTCGACCTTTA
Organism: Cherax destructor; assembly: GCA_009830355.1. Taxonomy (NCBI): domain Eukaryota; kingdom Metazoa; phylum Arthropoda; class Malacostraca; order Decapoda; family Parastacidae; genus Cherax; species Cherax destructor. The sequence goes on along the minus strand of WNWK01053511.1, from coordinate 8,448 downwards.
CTGCTAATACTTCAACTACATCATTTGAGGCATTTAGTAGTTCTGAACATATAAGTGACTCTGTGATATACAGGTCAACCCCCCCTTTTTGCCTGTTCACTCTGTCACACCTGTATAGGTTGTAGCCCGGGATCCATATTTCATTGTCCAAGTGATCTCTTATGTGGGTCTCTGTGAAAGCCGCAAACATAGCATTTGACTCTGTAAGCAGTCCACGAATGTAAGGTACCTTGTTGTTTGTTGCTGGCTTTAGACCCTGTATATTAGCAAAGATGAATGTACAGTGGACCCTCGGTTAACGAATACCCCGGAAATCGTGCAATTATGTAAGTATAATTTTGTAAGTTCTTGTGGAAGTGTATTTTTGGGGATCTGAAATAGACTAACCTACGTGAAAGTTTTCCTTAAGGGAGTAAATTCGTTCGGTAATGGCACTTGAGCAGACTTCAGGAGTGAAGTTTTTACGAAACTCGGGGGTCCACTGTAGTTGGATTGGTGGTATTGGTGGTATGGGGGGGAGTTCTTTTTTTCCTGGCTCTAATATCTGTTGTAATGGAGTGGAGGCCACTGACTGTGATTCCACTCCAGAATTGATTGCAGTTGGTGTACAATTTCTGTCATTTTCTCCCAGCTTTTTTTCCTTCCTGGCACTAAAAAACCTCTCTCTCCGGAGTGGCTGTGGCTACTCTGATTTTGCCATGGTCTGGATGTTCTGTGTCGCCTCGTACCCTTTAGGTGGTATGCCTGGCAATATAAGTTATAGCACTGTCTTTCCTGAATTGATGTGTGGCACATTTCAGGGTGGAAAAACTTACAGGACGGGAGGTTGCATTTGCCTGTTTTCATATGGGAACTGCCTTCAACTGTTTCCGGTAATTTATCTTTAGTATTTCCCTGGGCATCCCCTTGTTTACTATCTACCGTGTTATTGCTAGTTTGTAACACTGTTTTGTGTGTGTCCTTATCTACACCTGTTTCCCCATCATTTATTTCACTAGAGCTACTGTCCCTCTTCAGGTCACCATCATCTATTTCTCCATTCTTAAATTTACTGGCTACCATTTCAACATCTGTACCAGGGGCGGTAGCACCATCTGGCCCTGATTTTTTACTTTCCCAACTGTTATAGAAAGCTGTCATGTTTTTTATGAAGTCTGATTTGGTGTTGTCATCTTTTAATATCGATGTGATTTTATTCCACAGTTCGGTCTCATTTGGACATACCCAAAAACACTTCCCATGTTTAATATCTCGGGTAGTAGAGTCTTGAATGTCTACACAAGGGGCGTGGCAGCATTTACCACAAAAGTTGCATGTAATCCATGCAGAGGAATGTTTGCTTGTTAGTTTGCATACTACACAGGGTTTCATGATTGATTTTGTTGGTTGCTTTACTGTATATTCTACTAATAGGTTCCCTGAAGTGGTGATCCGTCTATTTGTATCGTATCTATTTTATTTGCATGTGTAAGTGTTTGGACAATCTTACCTCATAATTTTTTTTTTTATTAACACATCGGCCGATTCCCACCAAGGCAGGGTGGCCCGAAAAAGAAAAATTTTCATCATCATTCACTCCATCACTGTCTTGCCAGAGGGGTGCTTTACACTACAGTTATAAAACTGCAAAACTAACACCCCTCCTTCAGAGTGCAGACACTGTACTTCCCATCTCCAGGACTCAAGTCCGGCCTGCCGGTTTCCCTGAATCCCTTCATAAATGTTACTTTGCTCACACTCCAACAGCACGTCAAGTATTAAAAACCATTTGTCTCCATTCACTCCTATCAAATACGCTCACACATGCTTGCTGGAAGTCCAAGCCCCTCGCACACAAAACTTCCTTTACCCCCTCTTTCCAACCTTTCCTAGGCCGACCCCTACCCCGCCTTCCCTCCACTACAGATTTATACATTCTCGAAGTTATTCTGTCTCGTTCCATTCTCTCTACATGTCCGAACCACCTCAACAACCCCTCCTCAGCTCTCTGGATAATTGTTTTGGTAATCCCGCACCTCCTCCTAATTTCCAAACTCCGAATTCTCTGCATTATATTCACACCACACATTGACCTCAGACATGACATCTCCACTGCCTCCAGCCTTCTCCTCGTTGCAACATTCATCACCCATGCTTCACACCCATATAAGAGTGTTGGTATAACTATACTCTCATACATTCCCTCATACCTCATAAAAGTTATTCTTATTGTTATTGTTTGGGTGTTTGATAAGGTCCCCTAAAACTCCGTCCGCTTATTGAATCCGGACTCGGATACCAGTTTTGAATCCAGTCAATGATTCCCTTATTTCTTGGATCTGACGAGATCCAGTGTCACTTATTTAATGAATCCTGTAGGGGTTGTCTGGGTTACGCGAGACAGATCACTGGAAGATGATTAAACAGAGTAATAATGATCGGTATGGTACAAAAGTATAACTTGCGTGTTGGAGATAAAAACCGGTCCTTCTGGCAGCTCCTACTGTACGGTGGCCATACCTCTGGCACCCTGGTTTACCTCTGGCACCCTGTTTACTTCTGGCACCCTGGTAAACCTCACCCCGCTTTAACACCTGGGTTTCCGTGCACTTATGGTTCACTTTACTGGGTTTAGTTTTTGTTTTTTTTCCTACACCAAAACACTGCTGTTTTTTCTATGATGACTGGAAGATATACGGACTTATGTTGGTGAAATCGTTCACTGACAACTCACAACTCGACACTGTTTATCGTATTTTTCAGCTGGACAATTTACGTATTCCCTCAGGATTGTGCCCCTTTTCGTATTTCATAGATTTTTATATCAATGTAATCACTAGATTTTGGTCAGGTATACTAACAGTTTAAAATTATCAATACATGACTTGCGTGGTAAGGACCCGGCGGCCGCTGGCAACTGATTTCAAACACAAAACTCGTTAGGCCTACACTTCCGCCTTTGTTTTCACTTTAACATCTATTAACTTATCTGTATACTACGGCACCACTGATATATTCACTATACAGTGAATATATCACCCTATTTTCAGGGAGACTATCCTTCCTCTGACAAATAAACGTTCTGTTTTGTTATTTCACACGGCACTAAAGTTCCCCTCTGGCTTTATGGCACTATGTTCTGGCACACTAATTCTCTTGTTTTTGACTCTGTATAACTCTTTTCTGCCTGGTTTGTTGCGAGCACTGGAGGGATGTACCTTATAAGATCACTGGCACAGTTTTAAGGTTCTAGCACGTAAAGGAGACCGCGAAAAACACGAAAAAACACGGAACAAGACGGACGCGTGTACAGGCCTATAAGAGTTTGAGGCTGGCATTGGAATTCCTGCATTGAGCTGGTTGTGGAAGGGTGTCTGTCTTTTGACTGCTGTTTTGCCTTGACAACCATGGCGTGCATTAAATACTACTCTTTCTGTATACATGTATAGTGTACATATGTGTAAAGCCCCTTTCTATTTACTTGGTGAAGAAGACAAAAGTCTTATATATAATCATTGCTTGGTAAAGGAAATACAATTTCAAAGCATTTTCTACTGTGTTTCTTTGCTCCAAGCTCCCTTTTACACTCAGGTTAACAGGCCATTGAACCTGAGGTTGTAATACTGGCAAAATAAAATGCATATCTGTCTTGTCACAGAAGATATGGCACTGTCTGTGAAAATTCAAAAGGAAATAAAGCACTGCTTGGCATAGAAGAATGGTAAACACAGAAATAAAATGGTAATTTAGTACACTGGGGAAAAGTGTAGTGACTGAATCAACAAAAAAAAAATAATAGCAGGAAAACACAGGGAAAATGCAATGGAAATAAATTAAGACACAAGAAAATAAAATATGAAAAATAATACAAAATAATGAAATTAAGGTAGATAGCACAACACTTAAGAACAAAGGTAAAAAAAATAATTATTAAGTTCACAGGAAGTAAATGACTGAAAAAAATTGAGCACATTACTGCACACAATGCAGAGAAAATAGTACTTACTTCAGATATAGGAAATAACACAGCACAACATATATATACAGTGGAACCCCGAGTTTCGAACTTAATCCATTCCAGGAGCTAGTTCTAAACTTGAAACGTTCGAAACACGAACCCATATTTCCCATAAGAAATAATGTAAATCCAATTAATTCATTCCTGCTGTCAGTAGGCATGACAAAATAGTATAATTCAATATAATAATAATACTTTATTGAGACATGGTACAATGATACATGGTAGACAAGATACATAGGTATTAATGAGATGTACATGCCAAAAGCCCCTAATATGCTGTGCATTGCGGGCATTCTTAGGACTACTTAATTGTAGACTACATGGTAAAAAGTTATGGTTGATAATTTATAAAATAAGTATAATTGTGTATCTAAGTTATAAAGTTTGAATATAAGTTGAACATATCAATTAATTGTAGCAATGCAACTAATTGAGTGAGATAACAATTAATTCAGGGAAATAATGCAGTTTACAGGGATACACAATACATCATCATTATACTGTAAATGTTAGACTAGGATAACCAGTCAGCAGTGACTTATTTATTTCATAACAGGTTTTTACATTATAAGTTGATTAGTCAGGTTTTTATTGAAGTGATTATTCTACTTTGTTGGGAATGTTTGATATTGAACATTAAGGTTTGGGTGAGAAGGTGTTTTTTAGCATCGTTTTGAATTGGGGTACAGGCAGGGTTTCTTTGGCAATGACAGGTAATGAATTCCAAATTTTCGTGCCTTTTATATGCATTGAGTTTTTACATAGTGTTAGATGGACACGGGGAACATCGAGGAGTGATCTGTGTCTAGTGTTATGGTCATGTGTCCTGTTAAAATTGATAAGGAGAAGTTTGAGTGGTGGGTTAATATTTGCATAGAGTGTTCTATGTATGTAATAGGCACAGTAAAAAGTATGGATGTCTTGTATGGTGAGTAAGTTTAGGTTTTTGAATATTGGTGGAGTATGTTGTCTGGAGTGTGAATGTGTTATCATTCTAACTGCTGCCTTTTGTTGTGTTATTAGTGGTCTGAGATGAGTTATTGATGTAGAGCCCCATGTGCAGATTCCATAGGTGAGGTAGGGGTAAATGAGTGAGTGATATAGGGTAAGGAGAGCTGGTTGTGGAACATAGTACCGTATCTTGGATAGTATTCCCACGGTCTTTGAGACTTTCTTGGAAATTTGTTGTATATGTGTCTGAAATTTGAGGCCACTGTCAAGATGGATTCCTAAGAATTTTCCCTCTTTAAATTTTGTGATAGGGGACCCATTCATCATTATGTTAAGTGGTGCATTTGTAGCTCTGTTCCCAAACTGGATAAAATAGGTTTTATCAATATTGAGAGTAAGTTTGTTGGTCATCATCCAGGTTGATATTTTCTGCAATTCAGTATTCACAGTGTTGGCTAGTATGTCTGGGCTTGGGTGCGAGATAACGTATGTAGTGTCATCTGCAAATAGTATGGGTTTGAGTAGTTGAGATGCATTTGGTAGGTTGTTAATGTAAATGAGAGAGAGAAGTGGGCCAAGAACACTTCCCTGTGGGACACCTACTGTAATAGTTTGCGCGGTAGAGCTAGCTCCATTTCTGTACACATATTGGTTTCTGTTGCTAAGGTATGATTTTTAGGTAGTTGAGGGAGTGTCCTCTTATACCATAGTGTGATAATTTTAGGTGTAACAGATCATGGTCAACTGTATCAAAAGCTTTATGTAAATCAATGAAGATTCCCACTGGGATTTCTTTTTTCTCAAGAGCGGTGTAAATTATTTCTAACATGTGTATAATGGCATCATTTATATTTTTATTAGGCCTGAATCCAAATTGACAGTGGTTGAGTACGTTGTTGGAGGTGAGGTAGGAATATATTTGTCTATGAGTTAATTTTTCAAAGATTTTGGAGAGAAGGGGTAAGTTAGATATCGGCCTGTAGTTATTCAGGTCTGTTTGATCTCCTCCTTTATGTATGGGGGTGACCCTCGCTATTTTGAGTATTGATGGGAAAGTAGAGGATTCGATGGATTTGTTATAGAGTGTTGCAATAATTGGTGAGAGAACTTGAGAGGCTTTTTTGTATATAAAAGGTGGTAAGTTATTTAGGTCAGCTGCTTTGTTTTTTAATGTGTTGATTATAAGTGAAACTTCTATTGGGTTGGTCAGGGCTAGGAATAGTGTGTTCGGATAGGTGCCAGTGAGATAGTCGTTAGGTGGAGTGTTTGAACTTGGGATTTTGCTTGCCAGCTTTTTACCTATGGTGGAGAAGAAATCATTGAGTTTGTTTGCTGTATCAATAGGTGGGAGTAGGGGGTTCATCTGGTTTTGTTAGCTTGATTGTTCTGTTTGTGTATATCTTTTTAGTTCCTAGAATTTCAGATAGGGTTTTCCAGGTCTTTTTTATATCACCATTTAAGTTATGTAATCTGTTCTCATAGTACAATTTTTTTGACCACCTTATCAGACTCGTTAGGTTTGATAAGTAACGTTTTGTTTGTTCTCTTGTTATTTGACCCATTCTGTACTGTTTTTCATATAGGTGCTTTATATTAATGGATTTGAGTATGCTGGGGGTTAGCCAGGGACTATTTAATCTTTTAGTTGTGATTTGTTTAGTTTTTTTAGGTCAATGCTTATTACAGAGGTATTGGGTCTTTTTAAGAAAATTATTAATACATAAGTCAGTATCTGGGAAGTTGTCTATTTCTGTTTGCCAGTCAGTGTTTGTCATAGCTGTTATAAAGTTATTTATAGCTGTCTCATTATGTAGTCTGAAGGTAACTTTAGTAGTCTCTAGTGGTAATTTTCCGAGGTTGGTTATGAGAAAGGTTGGGTAGTGGTCTGTGGAATTGTCTGTGATTATGCCTGATTTTAATGGGGATATGGTGTTAGTCCAGATATGGTCTAATAGAGAAGCACAGGTCTCAGAGATTCTTGTAGGTTTTGTTATTGTTGGGAGCAGCAAGCAGTTGCTCATAGTGTTTGTGAATTCAGTTACTTGTGGGTCCTGATCTTGTAGGAGGTTTATATTGAAGTCTCCTGTCAGGATTAAGTGGTCTTTGTTCATGTGTGCATCAGTAATCATACTTCCTAATTTTTCACTAAATTGCTGAATATTTGACTGTGGTAATCTATAGATGTTTATAACTGTGAGAGGTTTTTGTAGGTATTTGGATTTAAACTTAGCTATTATATATTCTCCATGTTCATCTCTTGTGCATGTATTGTTGATACATTCAAGCTGGTCTGAGTATAACATACCTGTGCCACCTCCTTGTTGGTCTTGTCTACAATTGTGTATGGCTGTGTAACCAGGAATGGCATAGATATCTGTAGTATGAGGCTTTAGCCAGGTTTCAGTGAGAGCAATGATGGACATTCTGGCCTGTAGTGAGTTTAATAATGCAGTGAGGTCATCAAAATGTTTGCTTAAAGATCTGACATTGTAGTTAAAGATAGTTATGTTATTGCTGGCTTTGAGTAGTGTTTTAGCCTGTTCTGCTGTGTAGTAATGACAGTTGTTGTTAGGTTCATGTAAGTCATTTAATAGAAGGTTGGTATCAGGATCAATGTTTGGAATCATAAGATTTAGTGTGATTCTATAATTAAACTTAAAAATAGAACAATGCAAGTAGACTTAAGAATAGGACAATGCAAAAGGAGTTCTTGGCACGTGAGTACAGTGGACCCCCGAGTTTCGTAAAAACTTCACTCCTGAAGTCTGCTCAAGTGCCATTACCGAACGAATTTACTCCCTTAAGGAAAAATTTCACGTAGGTTAGTCTATTTCAGACCCCCAAAAATACACTTCCACAAGAACTTACAAAATTATACTTACATAATTGCACGATTTCCGGGGTATTCGTTAACCGAGGGTCCACTGTACGTTGAATATGTTTACAAAAATGAAAAAATGAGCTAAGGTAGTCAATTTACAGCTAATAAGAATCTAAAACTATGATTTTTTTATGAGAGTACCACAGAACTTGGCAGACGCAAACCTATCTGACATTACTCTGACGCCAAATGACTTTGAAAAGGCGATAAATGACATGCCCATGAACTTCACTCCAGGCCCAGACTCATAAGAACATAAGAAAGAAGGAACACTGCAGCAGGCCTACTGGCCCATGCGAGGCAGGTCCAAATCTTCAACGGCTTAAGCCAATGCCCTGACCCAGCCAGGTCAGGTTACATTCACTTAAGGAAGGAGTACTGCATCTGACCTAGTAGCACAAGCTAGTCAGGACCAACTCACACCGAACGGCACCCACTTATATAATTATCTAGCCGACCACCTGGTCAGGTCACTTCCACTTAAGGAATTAGTACAGCTACTGACCTGGTAGTACAAGCTAGTCAGGTCCAAACTCACACCCATCCACACCCACCCATGTATTTATGTAACCTATCTTTAAAACTACACAACGTCTTAGCATCTATGACGGTACTC
>WNWK01053510.1:0-11850 GCA_009830355.1 Cherax destructor | reverse complement strand
TTGTACCTATACGGTTCACGTATCCCAGAACGTGATACAGTCAGGTTTCTCGGCCTCCTGTTCGACCGTCGATTGTCCTGGAAACCTCATATTACCTCTCTGAAGGCGACTTGTCACACCAGGCTGAACCTTCTTAAAACCCTCGCATCTTTCATGGGGGCTGATCGTAGAACTCTCCTTCGCCTACATTCAGCCCTAATTTTGTCGAAACTCGATTATGGTGACCAGATATATTCGGCGGCCTCCTGCTACTTTTCCATCCTTAATCCATCCATCACCAGGATTACGCTTATGCCTTGTGCATTTCGTTCTTCCCGAGTTGAGAGCCTCTATGTAGAAGCGAACATTCCATCCTTATCCGATCGTCGTGATGCACATTGCATTCGCTATTTTGTTCGCTCTCATGACCTCTGCAATCCTTCCATGTATAGGATTGTTACAGATGTTAGTAGGCGCTCTTTATTTGTTCGTTGCCTCTGCTTGCTTCGTCCCTTTTCTCTTCGTCTACATTCACTCTGTCTTCCCTTCAGCTCCACCTCTATATGTTCATGTGACATCTCCTTTTCCCTTCCCCCTTGGGAAGTTCCTGCTGTCTGTGTCTGTTCTATTCCTCTATCTTGCGCGAAAGCCCAACTACCTACGGCGGCTTCTCGCTCTTTCTTTTTAGACCATTTCTGTTCTCATTCCCATGCCATCGCAGTATACACCGATGGTTCAAAGTCATCTGACGGCGTCGGATTCGCAAGTGTTTCCGGACAGCGTCGTGCAGGGCATCTATTACCCTCGGCTAGCATATTTACGGCTGAATTGTATGCCATTCTTGTGGCACTTATCCGTGTGCATCTATGCCTGTGTCACCATTTGTGGTCGTTTCAGACTCCCTTAGTGCTTTACAGGCTATCCGTAAAATTGATACACCTCACCCCCTAGTTCTTCGTATCCACCTTTGGTTACGCCGTATCTTTAGCAAGCATAAAGATATTGTCTTTTGTTGGATCCCTGGTCATGTTGACGTACAGGGCAATGAACAGCAGACACTGCTGCGCGGTCAGCAGTACATGACCTTCCAGTTTCATATAGAGGTGTTCCTTTCACAGACTATTTTGCGGTCATTGCTACCCACCTTCGCACCCGTTGGCAACAATGCTGGTCTGACCTGCTGAATAACAAACTTCATTCTATTAAACCGGTTATAGGTTTCTGGCCTTCTTCTTGTCACCAATGTCGAGGTTGGGAGACTACACTCCTTTCTTCGCATCGGCCACACTCATCTTACTCACGGGTATCTCATGGAGAGGCTCCCTGCCCCTCTCTGTGAGCATTGTCAGGTTCCAGTGTCTGTTCGACATATTCTGTTGGACTGCCCACTCTATCAACGAGCATGCAGAATTTACCTCCAACGGCGTCTTTGCTCTGCGGCCCTTTCTTTACCTTCCCTTCTTGCTGATGGACCCTCCTTTAATCCTGACTCTCTCATTGACTTTTTGACAGAAACTGACTTTACTACACAAACTCTGAAGATTATACCTCTAGCTCCTCCCTCAGTCCCTTCTACCTTGATCTCTTGCTACCCTTTATCCCTGCACTATCCACCACCCTGCTGCACTCCATACCCTACTAATCATCCATCTCCCTCTTACAACCCATTCTCCCTGCATCCTGCAATAACCTGCAGCGCTGTACAACCCCTGTGGTTTAGCGCTTCTATTTGATTATAATAATAATAATCTAGTAGCAAAACTCATCAAATTACGTTTACTAGACGTTCAGTGGTCTCTGATCATCCGTTGTACCTATACGGCTCACGTATCCCAGAACGTGATACAGTCAGGTTTCTCGGCCTCCATACCCTACTAATCATCCATCTCCCTCCTACAACCCATTCTCCCTGCATCCTGCAATAACTTGCAGCGCTGTATGACCCCTGTGGTTTAGCGCTTCTATTTGATTAAAATAATAATAACTACTGTAACCTGCTCAGCTAACAATGCTGGGAGCCTAGTTTATGGATCATTACAGTAGGGTTAATATATGTGACTGAAGCCCACAGGATGGGTATTTTGGAGAAGTCATATTGCCTGGGAAGTAATTTGGCTTCATTTAACTAATCAAATCAAATCAAATAAAAAAAGTGCTAAACCTACAAGGGATTGATTTAATGTAACTTTAGTTCCAATTCTTTAGGTCAAGTGCTTTTTCACCAGCATCAAGGCACCCTTGGTCCAAAAATTTAGAAATCTGTACCTCCATTCTTGGATCAAACCTGGTTACCTCCCATTCCTCAGGAGTTGTATGACCCTCAGGGGGTTTAGTGCTTCCTAAAGACATGGAATATTGGGTGGAGAGGCATCACATGGGTCAAAATTTTATGATTCTGCAAGACATTTGCAGGTCTAATATGGCAGACTGTGCCCAGTTTCTCTCTCAGTGGGTTTAGCACTTTTTTTTTATTATTATAATAATCTTTCTCTCTCCCTTCTTTCCATTCAATCTAATATGCTCACACAAACTTACTGGATTCTCAATCATCCAACCATTCCTGTGATGACCCCTACCCTTCTTCCCTTCCACCCCAGATTTGTATACCCACTTCATCCTATCCCTCTTAATCCTCTCAAAATGCCTTAACCATCACTATTATTATAATCAAAACTAAGTACTAAACCCACCAGGGTCATACAGCTCCCCAACCACTAACCCCCTCTAAATTATACTCTTGGTGACCCCACACTGTTTTCTAATTTCTACATAACATTCACACCACACAATAATTTCAAACCAGTGTTGCATGACCCTTGTGGGTTTAGCACTTAGTTTTGAGTGTAATAACAATGCTTTCAAACATGACTATCACTTCCTCGAGCCTCATTCTCACTGCAACATTCAAAACCTCTCATTCAAACAAGTGTTGGTACCACTATACTCTGATACATGCCCCTCTTTTGCCTCCATAGGTATATTTCTTTCTACAGATTCCTCAATAATCCTACCTTTTCTCTCCTCGTCTATTTTATAATTCACTTCATCTTTTCATAGACCCATATGCTGACATATCCACTCCCAGATATCTAAATACATCCCCTTCCTCCATACTCTCTCCAATCTAATGTCCAATCATCCACTGCCTAAACTTTTTTTGTTAACCCTCATCACCTTGCTCTTTTTTTCTGTTCTTTTAATTTACATCACATACCCTTCCAAAGTCGCCCACCAACCTTTGCAACTTTTCAAAATCTCTACAAGAACTGTCATCGGCGAAGAACAGCTGTGACAACTCTAATTTTGTATCAAATTCATATTCTTTTAATCCCACACCTGTCTTCAACATCCTAGCATTCACTTCTTGTACTACCCCACCCAAGCTTGCTTATTATTTCCAACCCTTTAAAAGGAGTCTTGAGTGATGCTGGTGAAAACCTCTTGATTGACGGAATTGGAGCTATCCTGTGGTTTAGCGCTTCTTTTGATTATAATAATAATGGAGCTATCCTCCCCTCTCTCGGAATAAACCTGATTAATTTCCATTCCCACGAATATAATGAACATTTCCAAAAACTTAAAATACTCTCTCAAAACTGGAGTATGTATTAGGTCTTTATGCATTTTTGGTTGATTCTGTGAGCAATACTATATGAAATGGTAAATTGAGCCATAAAGTTTCTGAAATCATCTGCATTTGGCAAGCTAGTCTCATTGCAATATCACAGAAACCATTTGATCTCTATCGGATGCCTTATATTGAAGGGCTCATTACCCAAGGAAATGGCGATATACTTCCATTCCTTAGATCAAACATAATTACCTTCCATTCCTCAGGTGCTGTATGACCCCTATGGGTTTAACACTTCCCATAAATGCAATAACACAGTAGTTAAACACTGCCAGAAGCTGGAACTAAACCTATTTTTTGTATTAAATGTTAAATACATCAGCAGTGTGTTGCTACCTGTGCTATATGATAGTTAACAGTGGAGAACAAAAGCTAAGTTTGCCTGTCATATTTCATCACACACGATGGGGCTCATACAAGGTGATGAAATCTGTCAGCCTGAGATGGGACACTTCAGTAAGGCATGAAGATATCGTTCAGCACTCCAGTATGGGTTCGTCAGCTATAGCAGCTTTAAAAGTTTCGTTCCAGCAGAGTTGGAGTTACTATCAGTTGATAACTGCCATCTTTTAAGATAACTTATCCCATGCACAGGAGAAATAGACTAAACTGACAGACCCTGAAAATGCAAGTCATAAAATGTGTGTTGGATTTCCCATAGTTTTTTTTTTCTACTGTACATTGCATGAGTTGGAGACACCATTTTAAGGTATCCCCGAAGGAGGATCTTTTAAATGGTTGCCTATTTTTTCCCTTTCATCCTAACTTTTGTTTTTATTTCGTTTTTAACTTGAGAATTCCACAATGCCTGTTTGTAAATCCCGCTCACTCCTCCTTGAACACTTTCAATTGTATATACAAGTGTACATATTTCCATATATATATCACACGTGCATATTTATATTGGCTGTATTATAATTTCATTACTGCCCTGCACTATATCTTTTAAAATCGTCCACTGAGGTAGAAAGAACTTATTTAATATGGGGAGACATTTCTTGGATTGCACAGCGACCGAAAGACATCAAGGTTTTAATAAAATTGCCAGGAAGTTGTGCTATTTGAACACTGCTTTAACCTGAAAGATCCCTCAGTGCTCTCGGCATTAAAAAAATACTACAAAAAACAATACCTAAAGTAAAACGAAGTAAAAAAATACTAGCATAACAAAACAATGTCAATATACTACGTATCGCACCAAGTTAAAATAACTAGCATTATTTAAAAAGCCCATTAAATTGTCAATGACGAAAGATTCCTAGAAGTTCCCCATTAATTACAAAAAAGATATGACGAGGGAAAAGACCGAATGCGTGAAGAAATTCTCAGATCTACAGAGAACCATTTCAAAGTGACAATTCCTATCTGAGAAGGGCCAAACTCCCACGTCCTGACAAACATTATATAAATAAAATTGTCAAACTGATACACAAAGTGTTACAAGAAAATCGACTTTTCTTTAGGCATGATACACCAGTATTTTAAGTCTGAAGCCAATCTGAACCTACTACAGTAATTACCATGTCTTGAGTTGGCATTCAAGTCATCACAAGAAGCCAATAACCCAATTTTATTAAAATTGGCAAATTGGAATTTATGCAACCCTTTCTTTGAGCAAAATACACTCTGTGTTAAAAGTCTGATGCCCATCATTATTATTATTATTTTTTCAACAAGTCGGCCGTCTCCCACCGAGGCAGGGTGACCCAAAAAGAAAGAAAATCCCCAAAAGAAAATACTTTCATCATCATTCAACACTTTCACCACACTCATACATAATCACTGTCTTTGCAGAGGAGCTCAGATACGACAGCTGAGAAAAGTCCCTCCCAGCTGTCACTATCTCATACCCCTCCTTTAAAGTGCAGGCATTGTACTTCCATTTCCAGGACTCAAGTCCAACTAAATCAATTAACTGGTTTCCTGAATTCCTTCACAAAATGTTACCCTGCTCACACTCCAACAGATCGTCATGTCCCAAAACCATTCGTCTCCATTCACTCCTATCTAACACGCTCACACATGCTTGCTGGAAGTCTAAGCCCCTCGCCCACAAAACCTCCTTTACCCTCCCTCCAACCTTTTCTAGGACGACCCCTACCCTGCCTTCCTTCCCTACAGATTTATACGCTCTCCAAGTCATTCTACTTTGATCCATTCTCTCTAAATGACCAAACCACCTCAACAACCCCTCTTCAGCCCTCTGACAAATACTTTTAGTAACTCCACACCTTCTCCTAATTTCCACATTCCGAATTTTCTGCATAATATTTACACCACACATTGCCCTTAGACAGGACATCTCCACTGCCTCCAGCCGCCTCCTCGCTGCAGCATTTGCAACCCATGCTTCACACCCATATAAGAGTGTTGGTACCACTATACTTTTCGTACATTCATTATTATTATAATCAAAAGAAACGCTAAATCACAAGGGTGATGCCCATCAGTAATGGCATTCTCCGGTTATTGCAAAAGCATTAATCCCTACTTTTTTAAATTGCACAAAGTTGGTAAATTTGTACCTACATAGCCTAAAAACTATGATCAACCTTTGGGCACGATGCATCAACATAGTTTGATGCAGTTATGAAGCAGTGGGCCTTCTTACATTTTTCTCATCTGGTGATTTTCAAGCTTATTTTGGAATCGTCCGCAAATGATTTTATGATAATGCGCAGCGAGTATTTTTTATCTAAATCTGCTTTGAGTATGAGAAACAGTAAAGGCGCCAGGATTGTGCCTTAGGGCACTGAGGTCTTTATTTTGCAAATGCCAGATTTTGATTTGCTGACTACTACTCTTTGTGTTCTATTTGTCAGCATTTAGAATGTTTACTTTCCTACTTTCCTTATTATTCTATACATATTGCCCTCATTCCATGTGCAATCACTCCATGATCGCATGCATTTGTCGAATGACTTAGGAAAATCCGTGTAAACTTACCACATCGGAATTTTAGCTTTTCCCCAACGCCTCCATAACCTTGTCATAATGCTTTAGCAGCTGTGACACTCATGGTATTCTCGCTTTAAAGCCTTAATGGTTCGGGTTGCACAGGTCACGCTTTTCAATAAAGTTTGTAACTTGGCGTCTCATAACTCTTTCAAAGACTTTATGATGCGCGATGGTAGGGCTGCTGGTCTATAATTTTTTCCAGAGCGCTGTTGCTTCTGCCCGAAATGCTCTACATAACCAGGAGCTTTCTATCAAGTATGCCAACATCACATTTTCCGTAACAATTGTAAACTATATTCTTTATAGAATAAAGTCCATCATTTATCATGCAGATGAGCTATATTTGCACTTTTTAAGGTCTCAGGTATTTTACCCAGCTCTAAGCTCTTTCTCCAAGGTATAATCATGAATACTCGCACTAGTGGTATTTTGCACTTCTATATAAATAAGAAGCTCCACAAATTTGGTTCAGGTGTTGCATGAGTGATGATTTTTCTATTTCTTTTTTGAATTCCATGGGATTATTGTTTATATCTTAAATGATCAGTGTGGAAAATTTGCTATAACTTTCCTATAATTAGTAATGTAAATATGAAGTACGTATTAATGTTAGTCACAAACTACCAAACTACTTGTGAGGAAGAGTGATTCCAACTGAGTGGGGGAGGGGGGTTGTGTACAAGGCAGAGGGCAGTGTTGGTGAGACAGATGTGGAAGGCTGAGTGCTGATCGTCTTGGCAATTTTTTTTTTTTTTTTACCCAAGACGAGAGGTCATAAAAGGAAAACGAAATCTGAGCGATTACTGCCCGGGTGGCCGTCTTGAGAGGTAGTGTCGCCTCTGAATTTGAAAATCGGCTGAATCTTCAAGTGAAATTAACTAAGGTGTAATAGAAGCTGTATAGTCAGAAATTGATGAAAGTTCACACTACATGTAATGTACGCCTCCCAGTGTATTAATTTTCACTACAGGTATGTTAATTTATATTGGCCAATATGAACTGCCTACCAATAGGGAGGTGTTAGGATATGACACCAAAATCTTAATTTAATGAGTAATATTGAAATGTCCTTTTATACTTTTCTGATCATGTAATTTATTTATATTTATCTAAAATTACCCAAACAAATTACTCAGGTCAAGTAATTGATATTACCTCATATATAGTCCACACATAATTTGTCAGTGTTACTAGCATAATTTTTTCAAATAATTTTAAGAACTAGTATATGTTCTAATAATATGGTTTACAAAGTTATAAAGAATTTCTTTACATTTTTTAAGGATTTTCTTGCATTGGGCAACTTTGATACTATATATTGGGTGCGACTTTAGCGGTAGGTTGTTATATGTAAATCAGGGAAAACATCGTTTCCGCAGCCGATCTTAGACTAGTCTCCTGGTTGACGTCCTGATCAGTTAGGTTGTTTGTGCCAGCTGTATTAGGGTGTAATATTCAATCTGGGGGTCCTCTCTTTCCTTAAGTTATTTCCCTCTTGAGATAATACCTTATCACCAGCCACCTTCGGCACCAATTTGTATTTTGTTTAGGATTAATTTGGTAGCCGCTTCTCCAAGCCTTTTTAACTAACCCTACTTTCTGGTAGTTTCGAGAATTGATGGAAGGTGGAGGCTTAAGGACTTTTAAGTGTTAAAATTGGTGACAGTACCGAGAAGTTTTGTACATGAAAGGTGGTGTGTTTGTCCCACCTTGTTTTTTAAGAGTGTTGGGTGAGGGACTTCTATTGGTGGTTGGAGCTAAGAATGGGTATTCGGGTAGGTGTTAGGGGTAGTCTGATGGACGAGTGTTTGAGTTGGGATTTTACTCGCTAGATACTTTCCTATGGGAAGAAAACATTAAGTCTGTTTGCTGTCTCAGTTGGTGTGAGTAGGGGTTCATCTGATTTTGTTAATTTGATGGTTTTGTTCTTGGATATCTTTTTAGTTCCTATTATTATTATTATTATTATAATCAGAAAGAAGCGCTAAACCACAGGGGTCATACAGCTTTTTAGTTCCTAGAATTTCAGATAGGGTTTTCCAGGTCTTTGTCATATCACCTTTTATGTTATGTAGTCTGTTCTCATAATACAATTTTTTTGACCTTATCAGGCTGGTAAGGATTGACGAGTAGCGTTTGGATTGTTCTCTGGTTATTTGACCCCTTCTATACTGTTTTTCATATTGGTGCCTTTTGTTAATGGATTTAAGGATGCTGGGGTTATTAGCCAGGGACTGTTAAGTCTTAGCTGTGATGTTTAGTTTTTTTAGGGCAATGTTTGTTATAGAGGTAGTGGGTTTAAGGAAATTCTTGATCAGTGGTACCTCTACTTACGAGCAATTCCCAACTCGAACAATTATGTAAGTGTATTTTTGTAGGTGCTTTTGTAAGTATTTTTGGGGGTCTGAAATGGATTAATCTAATTTTCATTATTTCTTATGGGAAAAAATTCCTTCGGTATCGGCACTTCAATAGCCGTCTGAAACAAATTTTGCACGTAAGTAGAGGTACCACTGTATGTACAATCAATATGCTATTCAATTTAACTTCAGACTAATGGACCTTATATATATGGCTCAAAGGGGAAAGTAAAACATATCCATATTAAACCACTTACAATTTAATAAAAAAAATTGGACCATCACATCAAGGGAATTAAGGCACCCCTTTTTTTAAGGACTTCCCACTCATTAAGTCTCTCAGCTGTGATTCCAAAATACATTTGTGGAAATTAGTTTATTTTCGTTAGGGGGGAGTTCCAGAACGTCATAAATGTTCATTTAATTCCATTGAGGAGGGTATTCTTCAAAATAATATTTAGACATAGTCTACCCATGAAGGGAATGGTGAATAAATATAAGTCAAGGTCCTCTGTATATATATACAGAGGACCTTGACATACAGTAGACCCTCGGTTTTCGTTCACCTCCAAACTCGAACAATTATGTAAGTGTATTTTTGTAAGAGCTTTTGTAAGTGTATTTTTGGGAGTCTAAAACGACTAATCTAATTTATATTTGTCCTTATGGGACCAAATTCGTTCAGTAACGGCACTCGAACAGCATTCTGGAAAGAATTTTCAACGAAAACCGAGGTCCACTGTAGTATATCCATTAGTTAATGAAAATCATACATCGTGTGGTCTTCTTTGTGAAGCCCACAAGGTCCTCTGTATATATATACAAAGGACCTTGACATACAGTAGACCCTCGGTTTTCGTTCACCTCCAAACTCGAACAATTATGTAAGTGTATTTTTGTAAGAGCTTTTGTAAGTGTGTTTTTGGGAGTCTAAAACGACTAATCTAATTTATATTTGTCCTTATGGGAACAAATTCGTTCAGTAACGGCACTCGAACAGCATTCTGGAAAGAATTTTCAACGAAAACCGAGGTCCACTGTAGTATATCCATTAGTCAATGAAAATCATACATCGTGTGGTCTTCTTTGTGAAGCCCACAAAGTTTCCGAACTATTTCTCAGAAACTGTTCGAGATTCCTTAAGGTAACCGGTAGCATTGAAAATTGGGTTGAGCAAATATTGTTAGTGGGACGGATTATGAAGGACTTGCCTAGTATGGGCCAACAGGCCTGCTGCAGTGTTCCTCCTTTCTTATGTTCTTATGTAAGTTGTACCCTGGAAAGACGACATACTGCATATCTTGAGGATTATTTTGTTCCTTGCAACTACATGACTGTGGAGATGTAACTGGTTTCTTGATTCACAGAACTGGAGCTATCTTCCCTTTCCTCAGATCACATCTCATTAAGTTCATTCCCCGGGTGCTTTGTAACCCTTACAAGTTTAACGTTTTAGCATAATAACTGTAATAATAATAATATCTTCAATTCTTAGCTACTTCCTGTTGCCATGTTAGTACTGGAAGTTTAAACTGGGTGTGTCACAGTACTCTGCTGGAATAGTTTTATAATTTAATGTTATATCATGTACTTCACATATATCCACTTATAACTTACAAGTACACTATTACCAGGAAGAATGATATGATGTAGTGTATTGGCATATGTATTTTGAATTTTATTTCAGTGAAACTCATCCCTTGTTTAAAGGAACATTTGTTGAGCCTAAATATTTTTCCTCCTGGGTTTTTTGCTAACTTGGGTCTTTGGAAAACACGCTGGAAGACCTTCAAAAAAAACCTGGAAGGGGGCTCGGGCAGGAGCACAGCGGGAACTGCTTCAGCAAAAAGCAGCGGGGCAAAAACAAACGTCGCTCAATCATTCTTGAAAAAAACAGTCTCTCCGTCGCTCCTCCCCCTTAGAACCCCTAAGGGGAAAAAGTTAGGGGGGTTTTTATTTGTAGTTACAAAAAGGGGCAATTTTAAAATCCCGGCCTGTTTTTGGGAAAATTCGTTTTGCATTGAAATTTTTCCCCCAAAAACCCCAACCCAAAAACCCCCTTAAAACCCCGGGGTTTTTTCCTATTTACTTCTGGTTGAAAACGGACAGCAAGTGTTAGGAACTTTTTTATTTGTTTCAGTTTGGCCCCAAAATCCCCAAAACCGGGTTTTTTTGTTTGTGCCAAGTTCTCTATTTAATTTTAATGATGAAATCATCTTGCAATTTATTAAGTTTAAAGACCAACTCCAGATATTCCATATAAACTTCCATACATCAGGGGAAAGTATACTAAAAAATTTAAACGGTTTTTGGGGGAAACCCCCATGGTTTTTTTTAATTTTTTTTTTAAATTTTATATATATTCTTGCATATTCCCCTCCATGTTTGTAACGTCTTGCCAAAAAAAAATGACTTATTTATAATATTGTATTTTTACAGAAATAATTTTTTTGTCAGAATAAAAAAACTCCTTTTAGTATACTTTAGTTAGTGTAGTACCATTTTTAAAAAAAAAAAATTTGAAAATTTTCAAAAATTTTTAATAATCATCAGAACTTAATAATTGATTAATAACAAATAAAAACAGCCCCTTTTTAAAAATATATGCTCCTTTACAAAAATTTTGGGTTACCTGACCTTAAAAACCTTGTCTAAGGGCAAAAGGTAAGTTCACAAATCACCTGTAAAAAAGGCCTCCTGGGCTATCTCAGTAATCCCCTATTCTCAATATTAAAAACCCCACCACCCTACTCTCCTGCCCCAAATGTTAGCCAAATTCACCAGCTCTCACTCAGCCAAACGAGCCCTGACCACGTCAGAGCCCCAGTGAGCCTCGGGGAAGCATTAAAATAGTCAAAGGGGGTTTTTCCAACCCCAGTTTAAAAACCCCCCAAGGAAAAAAAATCACTCTGTCTGACTTTT
>WNWK01053509.1:0-11850 GCA_009830355.1 Cherax destructor | reverse complement strand
TTTTGATCAAATTTCATAATTTTTGTGGTGTTATGATCGGAAAAGATTCTCTATCATTTCATAAGAAAAAGTAATAATTTTTTTTTTAATTCATGGACCCTGAGAACGAGTTTCAGAGAGACCCCTTGGACCCCCAAAGGGTTAATAGGATGATAATACTGGTTTCTTGCAGCTAGTCCTTGTGTTTGGGTAGTCTTAGTATTTATATTTGGCAAAAAGTACTTGGGTAGCATTGATTGCCAATGGCTACAACATTTAAAGAATAAAATTAATTTAAAAGATTCCTCAACTAATCCTCTTTATGTAGTAACTCATTTGAAGAAGAGTAAAAATAACAGTACTGTGGCTGGAACAATTCACAATCTTCAAATTGCAGATAAATCATAAAATACCAATTTGGTCTGTACTGCACCATTATCAAGTCACAGTAATAGCCAGATGTTATCTAAAGATTTATCCAATTTGTGAGTTGTGAATAATTACCTTTTTGTAGCTAAAGAAAGAAAGTTATGTTTATGTTTGTATCTTTGACAACCTACTCTCCATTCTTCTTACCATTTGTGAAGAACAACTTTCTTGTATTATTTTGGCACCAACTCTTTTTTCAGTTTTAACTATGGCCTCTTGTTATCCTTGTTAATGTTAAGAAATCTTCCTTATCTATTCTTTCTTATTTTTTCTTTTTAATCTTATGTGGTTATGTGAACGTTATCTGTGGAGGCAAAGAGGGAAATGTATGAGAGTATAATGGTTCCAACACTTATATGGGTGTGAAGTATGGGTTGTGAATGTTGCAAAAGAGGAGGAGGTTGGAAGCAGTGTAGATGTGTCTGAGGGCACTGTGTGATGTAAATATTATGCAGAGAATTTGTAGTTTGGAGTTTAGGAGATTGATACACTTGGAAGGTGTATCAATCTGTAGTAGAGGGAATTCAGGGTTTGTTCTAGGAAAGGATGGAGGGAGGAGCAAGAGGCTTGGACATCCAGTAGGCATGTGTGACCATGTTAAGATAGTAGTGAGTGGAGGCAAATGGTTTGGAACTTGACGAGCTGTTGGAGTGTGAGCAGTGTAACATTTTGTGAAAAGATTCAGAGAAACTGGTTAACTGACTTGAGTCCTGGAGGAGGGAAGCACGTACAGTGCCTGTACTCTCGAGGAGGACTGGGGATAATTGCTGTTTGCAGGATCATCTGAACTATTGTATCCACCCATCTATCTATCAGCAGACACCATACCACAACCACATGTTCCAAATTTGGTTTAACATATGTTATGAGCAGCTTTTTTAACATTTCTCTATCCTGATATCGAAAGGCTCATGATCATCTCATCTCCCACCAAGGTAGAGTGTCCCTCCTCTCTCCTCCCCCCCCCCCCCCAAAAAAAAAACTATCCCCATAGTGCAGGCACTGTGTTTCCCATCTCCAAGATTCAAGTCTGGCTATTATTTTTTTTGGCTTGTTTTGTTTTTAACATAGTAGCCATCTCCCACCAAGGTAGGGTTGCCTACCCCGTCCCCCTCAAAAAAAAAAAAAAAAAGAAACATTTGCCATTCATTCAATTGCTGAATGGTAAGTTTTTTTTTTTAATTGTTGTTACCCCTTCCTAGGTGGGAAAGGGTTTGCATGTTGAAAACTATTATTTTATTACATTGTATATTGTTTGTATAGCATGTTTTTCTTTATCTTGCATGTATTGTATGTCTTGAAATAATAATTCTTGTTTAATAAGATTACAAAACATTAAAAATTGTTTCAAATTATGGCTTGTGACGTCATAGTTGTTTTGTTAACCTCCCTGGAGCTTTAGAAACTAGAGAGTTCTGTAGAGTTTTATAAAAAAAAATGTTATTGCTGTTTCACATAGAGGTAGGGCAACCTGAAGAAAAACATTTTATCTCTTGCTTTCCCTATCTCACTTTTAAAATGCAAACATTGTTCTTCCCAGCCTTCATTACTTAAGTTTGGCTAGCAGATTTACATTAAACTCTATATTGCTCACACTTCAACAGCATACAAAACCTCTTGAATCACTGAGTCCTATTGTCTCAGTCTCATTATCTTATGTGTGGCTTATTTGTGTATTGGTTGAGTATCATACCTGCTGGATATTCCAGTTCTTGCCCACCTCCTCTATTTCTTTTTCACACTTCTAATACTTCCTCTGATCTACCTTTTTCTATTTCTCAGGTTTATACTATCACTCAGTCATGTTCTGGTTATTCTACATGATGAAACTATCTCAACAACCTTTCTGTGCTTGCTTATGCCATTCATATTACCTAGCAGTTTTTATATATATATTTACACCCGGCCGTCTCCCGCCGAAGCAGGGTGGCCCAAAAAAGAAAGAAACTCTTTCACCATCATTCACATATAATCACTGTCTTTGCAGAGGTGCCCAGATATGACAGCTTAGATGTCACTCAACAGTCAATATCCCAAACCCCTCCTTAAAGTGCAGGCATTGTACTTCACACCTCCAGGACTCAAGTCCAGCTACCGTTTTCCCAACATTCATAGAATATTACCCTGCTCACACTCCAACAGCTCGTCAGGTCCCAAAAACCATTCTTCTCCATTCACTCCTATCTAACACACTCACACATGCCTGTTGCATGTCCAGGCCCCTTGCACACAAAACCTCTTTTACACCCTCCCTCCATCCTTTCCCTAGGATGACCCCTACCTCCTCCTCCCCCTACAGATTTATACACCTCCAAGTCATTCTATCTTGATCCATCCTCTCTAAATGACCAAACCACCTCAATAACCTCTCTTCAGCCTTCTGAAAATACTTTTGTAGCTCCACACCTCCTAATTTCCACACTAACAATTCCCCTGCAGCATTTACAACCCGTGCTTCACACCCATATAAGAGTGTTGGTACCACTACATTCTCGTACATTCACTTCTTGCCTCCATGGATAACGTTTTTGTCTCCACAGACACCTCAACGCACCACTCACCTTTTTTACTTCATCAGTTCTATGGGTAACCTCTTCTTCATAAACCCATCTGCTGACCAATCTATGTACTCCTGAATATCTGAACACATTCACTTCTTCCATACTCCTCCAGTGTAATATTTTCATTAATTATTTTTGTGTAAAAATACACATCTTAGTTGGTCTTTACAAAATGTTTTTACTCCTCCTTTTCATCCTTTCCCTCCTCCCCCTCTTAACATTTAATACCATGCTTCACACACATAAAGAGTCAAGGCCAGTATTGTATTCTGAACTCTGATATATTTGTTTCAATAGTAAATGTTCTGATGGTTACACAAAGGTTTACATTTCCAGAGGAGTTGTCTCAGAGGCCAAGACTGAAATTATTGCCAAGAACTAAAAAGGACCCTGTAAACCAGATTGCAGAAACTTCGCAAACAAGCAGTATATTTGGTGGAGCAAAGCCTCGGGAGGAAAAAGCTAGAGATGACTTAAAGGACTAAACATAATTATTTTCTGTATTCCATCTGTAGCAGGTAAGCAGATGAAACACATTTGGCAAGCTTGTGGTACTAGGCCTGTCAGCCTGGTACAGTTGGAATTTTTGTTTCTTGTTTTCCTTCATCCACATTCTGTAGTTGATAGTTCATTCAGTTTCTTGATTCACTTCCATTCATACTTTATTTGCTTGCTTATTCAGTTTTCCTGAACAAAAGCCTTGAGAGAGTCATCCAGGGTAAGTGGTTAATGCTAGTGTCATATTTGGAAAGATACCATTTATACCCATGTATAGGTTGACCCATGATATTTTTAAAAGAAATAATTAATTTTTCTGCCTTCATGTTTGAGGGACTTTGTAACAGGTCAAATGGTTCTAATTTAAAATGTATTCTACCAAAAACTTGGGAAGAAAAATAAATTAAAATATGACAATTGATAAACAGTAACAGAGGAGGACTGCAGCACACCTGCTGGTCCATGCTAGGAAGGGTTTACTCACTCATAATCATTATAAGAATATAAGAATGGAGGAACACTTCAGCAGGGCCTAATGGCCCATACTAGGCACATTCTTCTCAAACCCAAACCTTCTAACAAAAACACTTACCCAACCCATTCTCAATGCTACCCAAGGAAGAAGCTTGAATAACCACTAACTTATGTGTGCAAGTCCTACTCAAATGCAACCCTTCTCACTCATGTATTTCTAATCTATATATGAAGCTATCCAAGGTTTTATCTTCAGTTATCCCACTAGGCAGACTGTTCCACTCATTAAGTACTCTATTTCCAAACCAGTACTTTCCTACATCCTTTCTAAACCTAAACTTTTATATCTCCTTATTTATGCCCATCTTCCATTTATACACTTACATCCCATCTCCCCTCATTCTACATCTTGGCATTCTTCTCTTATTTTCCCAATGAATTTATACTCATTTTGTAGTATGGAGACCAGAACTGAGCTGCATAATCTAACTAACGATGAGTAGAGCTGTAGTATAACCTCTGGACTCCTGTTGTTTATACTATTTGATATAAATCCCAGTAATTTGTTACCTTTATTATGCACACTTAGGTATTGCTGTCTTGGCTTTAGATTGCTTCATACCCTAACTCCCAAGTTCTTTTCACATACTGTATTCCTAAGTTCTGTATTATTTAGTTTATAGTGCTAGGAATTTACATTCCGAGCTTTAGACCTTGCATTTGTCTACATTGAACTGCATCTGCCACTTTTCTGATCGTGGCATTAGCTTGTAATCCTCTGAAATTCAGTACCATCTTCCTCAAAATCAATTAGTTTGTTTTTGTGTCAGCAATATGCTCATGTCATTTGTTATTCCTTCATCAAGGTCAATACTGTAAATTATGAACAACAGTGGGACTAAAACTGATCTTTGAGGAATGCCACTTATGACTGATCCTCACTCAGATTTTCCCCATTTATGCAGACACTCTTGCTTCCTATTGTCAGCCATGCCTCAATCCATGACAAGACTTTCCTTCCAATACCACTTTCTTTAACAGTCTTTGTGTGGTATCATATCAAAAGTTTCTAAAATCTAAATAAATAATATATTCTTTATCATGATCAGTGCCTCAAATACTTTACTGAAGAAAGTCAGTAAATTAGTAGGTAGAAACAGCCCCATCGTGAATCCATGTTGAGTATCATGAATTAAAATTTGCTTTTCCAAGGGCTTCATATCATATGTAATTAACTCTAGTACTGGAGGTGGGAAGGACAATGCCTGCACTTAAAGGAGGGTTTTGGGGTATTGGCTGTTTGGAGGGGCATCTAAAGTGTCGATCTGAGCACCTCTGCAAAACAGTGATTATGTATGAATGATGGTGAAAGTGTTGAATGATAATGAAATTTTTTTCTTTTTTTTTGGGTCACCCTGCCTTGGTGGGAAACAGTAACGTTTTAAAAAAAAAATTACCTACAATTGAGGTCAGACTTTTTGGGGCAGAAATTGACTGCAATGACTTATCTCCGTTTAAAATAGGAATTACATTACCCACCCCCCACATTCATGCACTATCCCTTTTCGTTTGTCTGATGAGATATTTTAAAAAAGGTTAGTCAGTGACTACCAAGTTCCATTTTACACTCTTTAAAAACCCCTTCAAAAGGTTCAGCTTGGTTTACAGACTTATTTTGTTTTAATCAGTCAACCTGTTTGATTACCATATCTCTAGTGACTGTGATATAAAATAATTTATTTTCTTTTTTTGTGCACTATAATAATTACTGGGATATCATTGAAGAATAGTTTTCTAAATCATTCATCACTACTGGGATATTGTTTGTATTTTGGGAAAGGGTTTAAAAAACTGAGTACATTTCTTTTTTGTTGTCAGTAAGCTGTCCATAGTTTTAAGGGGACCTAACTTTTCTCAAACCCTTTACTTTCATATTTGGGAAAAAGCCTTTTGAATTATTTTTTGGGAATCTTTAGAAAACTTTAAATTTTTCCAAGTCTCTTTTAGCTATTTTTATTCTTGTTTATCACCCCTTTCAGTGTGAATATATGAATTTTAGCAACTTTTGGATATCTTTATTCTGGAAGATTTCGTTTAGCCAGTGGCTTCTTCAGTCCGATGCAGAAAAGTGATGGAAGGAGGAGTTTGAGGAAATCCCCCAGCCTGGATTTAAATTTTGAGGGAAAATTTACCTCAAACTCCTCCTTATCTTCCCCCTTTTCCCCTTTTTGGGACTGAAGAAGCTACTGGCTGGCAAAACATTTCCAGAATAAAGACCCCCAAAATGTTGCACAACCCGCCTCATTTATCAACTTGTTGGTTTTGAAAATTTATTTATTAAATGGGAATGTTTTATTCATAGACAACCTCACTTATCTTGTTATGCCTTTTCATTCCTTTTTCTCTCCCTAAATGTTGTTTGAACATAAATAGAGGAACACTGCAGTAGGCTTACTGGCCTATACAATGCAGGCCCCTTTAAAAACTAACCATTCCCACATACCTATTTGTTCATCGTTTCCCCCAAAGCTACCCAAGATTTTGCTTCAATACTCAGGTACTGATTAAGACACTTGTACAGGGGGTATTCTATTGGTGAAGCTTTTGCCCCCCCAAAGGCCCCTTTTTCAGTCAGATACAAAAGGAACAGGTTGATGAACTGATTACATTATTTTTATTTCATTTTACTGCTCCTTTTGCATTTGACTGAAGAAGTCTACTGTATAGGCAAAAAATTTCATCAATAAAGATACCTAACTGTTGCCCTGTGTTTTTAATTTTAACTTGTCAGTATTTTATACCATCTTCAGCAATCTCAGCTACTAATCAAACCCAGCCCTTCTCATCATATATTTGTTTACTTTTCTTTAAAGCTACCCAAGGTTTTAGCTTCTATAACCCTACTTGGCATATTGTTCCCCATATCGACACACCTGAGGAAAAACCCAAAACAGTGGCCCAACCCGGGTTCATGCCCCAACTCAAAATTATGTAAGTGTATTTTTGTAAATGCTTTTGTAAGTTTATTTTTGGGGGTCTGAAACGGACTAATCTAATTTACATTCAATCTTTTGGGGAAAAAATTGCTCGGGGAACAGCACTCAACAGCCTTCTGGAAAGAATTATTGACGAAATCTGGGGGTCCACTGTACTTACCATGTCCTTTTTAAATTAAATTTATTTCAGCTTTTACTACATGCTTGGGGCCTGAAGTAGGCCTACTGGTCCATGGTAGGCATGTCTTACTCAAGTCCAACCTTTCTTTCTCATATTTGTCACCTATTTTTAACCATTTAACTGTCATGATGTTGATCTCCTCACATGAATCATCACACTATTTTTTTTGCTTTCAAATTTGGGACCAGATGCCTGATAGGCCTAGGCTGTAGAGAAGGGGCTTAAACAATGTGCTTTTTAATCCTTTTTTAACCCCCTTTTACTGTCGCCAACCCCCAAAACCTGAGGTGTTCTGGTTTCCCAAATTTTTTTATAAAAATTTTTTTTTCCCGTGAAATGATAGAGAATCTTTTCCGATGGGAATGACACCAACAGTATGAAATTTGATGGAAACCTGGGAAATTTCGCTTTTCCAAGTTAACGGTCCCGAAGAAAATACGATCGACGATTTCCCACTTTGAGCCCTATTTTCGGCCAATTCCATTGTTCCAGTTTACCCAAAATCATAGCTTTCTTTAGAACTCCATTTGTTCTATCAGAGTACAAGAAACCACCAATTTACCGATTTCAACTTCCCAATAAAGTGGTCAGAAATTGGCAATTTGGCCAATTTCATGCAAAATAAAAAAAATGTCAATTTCAAAATAGGGTCCAGAATAAACAATGCAGACATTCCCGGCACTAAAATAAGATTTTCTCTGTTCATTTGTCATGTCTTTAGGCCCCCCTTATATTATTTGCTTTCTATTTTTATTCACACAAAAATAGAAGATTTACTGTTATGCAGACTACCGCATTATTGTAAAAAAGGTTAAAAAAATTTTCAGTGCACTTGTATAAGAATATTAGATTCACCAGTTTGAAATCCCCACTTGCATTGCTACACAACATGAGGGGTTTGCCTGTCTTTAAAGGTTTGTGTCCAGCAGTTTTTTTTTCCTTGCGTGATTTTGGTCCTGTTGGGCTTTTTTCCAAAAACAGGCCTACCAGCTTTCTCCCGCTTGATTTGAAGCCGCTAGAATTTTTGAGTATATATACGTCCAAAACACTGGCTCGTAAGACGTATATACGACCAAAACTGTCAAAGGGTTACTGTCGAGACCCTTGATCCTGAACTGTCAAAAAAAAAAATAGTTTTTTTATGAAATGATAAGAGAATCTTTTCTGGTGGTAATGACACCAAAAGAAAGAAATTTGATGGAAACCACAGAATTACGCTCTTGCAAGTTAGCAATCCGGCAATATTTATGTACACTTTTGCCCACTATGAGCCCTATTTTCACAATTCCATTGTTCCAGCTCACCAAACTCATAGCTATTTCGCTAGAACTCCATTTGTTCTATCAATTGAGTACAAGAAATCGCCATTTACGATTTCAACTACCCCAAAAAAGTGATCAGAAATTGGTATTTTGGGCCCAAATTTCATCACAATTTAAGTAAGGCCAATTTCAAAATGGGGGCCCAAAAATGAAAATGCAGACATTACTAGCACAAAAATAACATCTCTGTTCATTAGTCACGCTCCAGGCCCCTTTTTGTATTATGCTTGCTTTCCATTTTAAATTTTTTATTCATACAAAAATAGAAGATTTACTGTTATGCAGACTACGGCATTATTGTAAAAATGGTGAAAATAATATCAGCACACTTGTGAAAGAATATTAGACTCGCCAGTTGATGTGTATTGACGTGTGGCGTGATTTGTTTACTTGAACATCGGCAAAATCGAACATTTCCACTACTTTGAGCTCAATTTCAAGGTACTTTTATTTCCCAAAACCTTTTAAAATCATCTCTATTTCTGTAATATATCTTCCACTCTACAAATGAGACCAAGAAAACGAATGTACTATAAATACTATATAAAAATGCACGCAAAGTCAGTGTTTTAAACCAAAACAGGGTCGGAGTTTTTCTCATGACTGGGTGCTGCAGGATTTTTTATACTGCGCACACTGACCATTCAGACCCATACTCTATGTAGGTCTACCAACTTTCCCCCGCTAGATTTGAAGCCCTAGAATTTTGGCGTAGTACTACAGCACCAACACGGGATTGTAGTCGAGTCCCACGTCACCAATAGTAAAAAGGGTTAAAGAATATGAGACCCTGTCTACCTTATGGGAGCACCAGTTTATTGAGCACCAGGTAGAATAAGCAGCATGGCAAACCCTAGGAATTCGCTGCCCCCCCATTCCTCCCTCGTATTAACACCCTTTTCAAGGAAAGTGATGTTGACCCCGAGCTTTCTGTCCGCAAGTGATCGAGGGAAAAATTGAACCTCAGTGATAACCCAGATGACCCTCATCCCAGCACCTCTGGGGTGGCCTGCATGACCCCACCAGACCCTCAGCCCAGCCCTGGGGTGGCTAGTTGGAGGCAACAGAATTGAAAATTAAGATTTGCGATTAATGTTGATGTTTAAAAGTGAAAGTGATGTTAGTAATGATGAGATAGTTTTGATGCTTTTTAGAGGAGTCCAGGGTGAGTGATATTCCCAGTGAAGCGCGCTATAGGCATTGCTACCTGATCCCGGCAGTCTTTATACAATTCCCAAGGGTCATGGGAGGTCATGATCGAAACCCTGCCACTGATAGTGATACCAATCATGAAGGGGGAAAATGCGAGCATGGAGGAGTTGGGGTGGACGATGCCAACCGGATGTTGGGCACTTCCGAGATGATTGGAAGATGATGGAACTATATCTTGGCAAGGGCCATATATTGTTCACAGAAAACTGGTATGCAAGCCGTATGCTCGCTGATTTCCTCCCGAACGATACTGATGTGTGGAACAGTGGGGAAAAAAAGAAAAAATATGCCAAGGGTTTACTGGGGGCAGGGTGATGGTGCAGTGAAGCATTTCATTCCAATGACACCATGGCACCATAGTGGCGTGACAAAAGGGACTTAACGTTTATGTCAATACAAACATATGAGATAGTACAAACAGACAAGGTGAACAGGAACATTAATGAACCCATTGTAAAGCCAGCTGCTGTCGCATTTTTTTTTTTTTTAACACCGGGCCCATTCCCACCAAGGCAGGGAGGCCCGAAAGAAAAAAATTTCATCATCATTCACTCCATCACTGTCTTGCCAGAGGGTGCTTTAACTACAAGTTATAAAACTGCAACATTAACCCCCTCCTTCAGAGTGCAGACACTGTACTTCCCATCTCCAGGACTCAAGTCCGGGCCCGCCGGTTTCCCCGAATCTCTTCATAAATGTTACTTGCTCACACTCCAACAGCACGTCAAGTATTAAAACCATTTGTCTCCATTCACCTTATCAAATACGCTCACACATGCTTGCTGGAAGTCCAAGCCCCCGCACACAAAAACCCCCTTTACCCCTCCCCCAGCCTTTCCTAGGCCCACCCCTACCACGCCTTCCCTCCACTACAGATTTATACACTCTCGAGTCATTCTGTCTCGCTCCATTCTCTCTACATGTCCGAACCACCTCAACAACCCCTCCTCAGCTCTCTGGATAATAGTTTTGCAATCCCGCACCCCCTCCTAATTTCCAAACTCCAATTCTCTGCATTATATTCACACCACACATTGACCTTAGACATGACATCTCCATTGCCTCCAGCCTTCTCCTGCAACATTCATCACCCATGCTGTCGTCATATATACCAAAAATATGCAACTAGTTGACAAGTGTAAATTGCAAATTGGGTTCATTGATTGTGTGAGTAGGAGCACAAGTGGTACAAAAAAATATTTTTCCACCTTGTAGACATTGCAATGCTCATTTTTACAGTATATACAGATAAAGACCGGGAAAAAGACCTCTGTATGCTGACCCCACCCCCATGGTCATGAAACAGATTGGGAGAAAGTATATGTGCCACCTATACCTTCTCAACAGCAACCAGAGGGTGAGCACCTGACTATGCAGCCTCCAAAATTTCGAAAAGGTACGTTTTGTGTGTCCGCAGACAAGGCACCCTATCAGCAAAAAGGCATACATTACATGTGTTTTGTAGGGGGGGTGTCACCTTTACATTGGGCCCAAAGGGGTTTTTACACTGAGCACTTTTTAACCCTTTTGGGTCTGTCCCGTAGATCTATGGCTTTTAAGCCAGTGCCGAGATCTACGATTTAGCTCAGCTCCTCAGATAACCCGGGGCGGAAATTTTGGGGCCCGATATAGACATCTATGTGATAATTTCACCACATAAACAAATCCTCAGCCCCAGTGCATAATAAAGAAAATCAACCATAATTTTAAATTAAACAGCAACTTTTGCGTTTTTTTTTAAAGTTTTTACAGTTGTTTAAAGTCTTGGTCTCATTTGATAGAATGGAAGATATAGTACAGAAAAAAGAGATAAATTTTTATTGATTTTGTATTAAATGGCTTGAAACTGAGTTCAAAGGCAGAAATGTTCATTTTTGCCAATGTTCCAGGGAACAGATGTAAAATCTAATACCCTATCTGGTGGGGCTAATATATTCACGAATGTGTTGATATTATTTTAATTTTACAGCATTGCTTTCAGTAAATTTTATTTTTTTTTGAATAAAATTCATTGTGAATAAAAATTGAAATGGAATTGGGAAATTTAAAAAATCAATGAACAGAGGGAAAAGTTTGTTTAGTGCCAGGAATGCCGCATTGTTTATTTACCCCATTTTGAAATTGAATATTTTGAACTTTTTTAAATTGGCCTAATTACAAATTCCCAAACACTTTATTGGGGTAAAAATTGATTTTGA
>WNWK01053508.1:0-11850 GCA_009830355.1 Cherax destructor | reverse complement strand
TTACTTATTAATGTTGCCGAGCGGTATGGCACTAGTAAAACTGTCACTCCTGTCTGGAATCAGCATAATTGCACACAGGATAGTGTACTACCCCTGTGATGGCTCTTGTTCAAGTGGTAGTTCCTCTCCAGGGGACGCCTTGTTGAAGAAAGACTGCTTGCAATGAGTTATGCCATCTCTTGCTGATGTCTAGTAGCTAGTGCTACTGGGAGTGTCTGTTGTTGTTGTGTTCCAGATAGTGATATTATCCTAGTTGACAGAAAACCCTTAAAGGTAAATCGTTGTTTTTTTGGAATTATTATATGTTTAAAAATAGTAGACCCCGTTTTCCTTGCTAGTATTTCATGTTTTTATTTCACCCGGGGGGGGTCCTTCCACTCCACCGAGCCTGTTCACCTTCAGTAGGAAAGGGATCCCAGCCCCAGTTACATAAAGAAAACTCAGTTTAAGAGATTCTTTGCATTTTCTAGCCGAAGTCCTTACTAAGGCTGAACGCATTATACAGTTTACGCAAATCCAATGTAGTTGCTGATGCCTTGTCGCGTCATGTCAGTGTAGTAACTGCTGATCCTCCATTTAGTGCTGAGGATGTAAAGACTGCTCAAAGAACAGATCCCATGTGGTCTGGTGAGATTCGATTCCTGCTCCAGGAAGACCTTATTCTCTCTGTGAAGCCACCAGCACCCATCAGTGACTTTGTCATGAACCAAGAATTACTGTACGCACTACCGAGCTGGGTAATCCTAGTAGAAGAGTATACCGTTAGTAATTCCACAGTCACTAGTGAAAGTAGCCTTGCAGCTAGTTCACGATGTACCAGATGTTGCACATCCTGGTATGGATCGTTCTGTGAAACAAGCCAGATTGAAATACTTTTGGCCTCGTATGTCCACTGATATTATTGAGTATGTTAAGAAATGTAGTGTCTGTATGAAACATAAAGGTAATGTCACTGGTCCTAATCCAATCCAAATCTTTCCTACTACTAGTGAGCCATGGGAAAGAGTTGCACTAGATCTGTTGACCAACTTCCAATGTTCCCTCAGTGGAAACAAACATCTGTGTTTGATGGTCGATCATTTCACCAGATATTGTGAGTTAGTGCCTATTGCAGATAAGACTGCCGAAACAGTAGCAAAAGCATTCAAGGAACGTATAATCTGCAGACATACCACTCCTAAGTCCCTCATAACAGATAATGGAGGTGAATTTTGTAATGAGATCCTAGAAAACTTTTGTACATTATACAAGATTACAAAATCAACCATTGTTCCGCACCATCCTGCCAGTAATGGGTTAGCAGAAAGAACTAATAAGAAAATCCTTGACGTCTTGAGAGCTACCATCAATCCCAATAGTGTAACCTGGGATAAAGTCATTCCTGATGTTCAATGTGCCATAAATTCTGCTTTTAACGCTTCTATAGGTGATACCCCACACTATGCACTGTACGGTGTCGATAAGCGTTTACCTTATGAACTGTTATATTCTAATCCAAAACCGACTTACAATCCTGATTATTTTGTAGCAGTTCGTACCAGTCAAGCTCAGAGTGTTTTCACACGAATTCGTGAAACACTTCATAAGTCAAAAAGCAGAATTTACTAGAGTAACCAATACTCAAGCTAAACCAACTAAAGTTCAAGTAGGTTCCAGAGTCATGTTGTTTAATTTTAACAAAACTTCAGCAATGCCAAAACTTGACCAAAAGTTTGTCGGTCCTTATAGAGTAGTCAAACATATTAATGGCAATAAGTATAAAGTTAGAGAAATTAGTACGGGTCAGTTTAAAGAATCACATTTAGATCATATGAAATTAGTATGCGATAATGACGAAGTCCCTGATAACCATGCCAATCAGATAAACGAGACAGAATCTGATAATTCTCCTGTTGCTGTACCCTCTACCTCTAATGATCAGTCAGATCAACCTGAATGTTTATTCCCTACTTACACGACAAGTGTTGAGAAATCCTCAAGTATCATTTGTGGATACCAGTGTAGATCCTCCTCAATCAGAAGTTGAGTTACCTATTGTAACAGAGTTTGATCCACCCAGAGATGATAATTATACAGCCTATATCAATCTCACCCTAGCAGAGTTGGGGTTAAATGTAAATAACCTGTATAGATAAATAATGTAGTAAGTGTCCAACTGAGTGTTATAATATCAACTTAGTATTATTCAGAATTTTTTTTTAATGTGTTCACGTTCTCTCCGAATTCTGAGAATTAACAGTATAGATTTGAGTGCACCAGATCTACCTTGTCTGTTAATCACTACCTTCTTGTAAATATATTTCCTCAGAATTGTAGATCACATGAAGACAGATTCATCGATCGAAGAAAATCTTTTTTTTTTCTCTTTTATCATGACTTTCTAGAAATGAGCTCATTTTAATTAATTAATTCCTATGTATCATGATATATCATATAGTAATGTAGTTTGTTTTCCGTCACGATAATATCCATGTAGTATGATGTTCAACTGTTGTGTACTTTGACATTGTATAGAATCAGCTGAGAGTCGTACGCCTGTTGTCCTTAGTTTGTATAGATGTATGTCGAGACACATCGTAACATGACCGAGCTGTACGGTTTGTACTTTCTAACGGTTATTACCATAGTTGTCCACGTGATCACCATCCTCTGCCCATATGATCTTTCGTTAGCCAATCATAGGCCTCCTTTTCAATGCCCGAGTGCCGGGACGATTAGCAGTCAGTACCATCCTGACAGGCAGTGGAGACAGACATTAGGCCTACGACTCAAGGCTCCTCAATGTTTATCACCTCCAATATACGCTACCATACCAAGCTCGTCTTTATATTCTTACCCAATCTATGCAAAGAACCCCACAACACATCAAGACCCCTGGCTGTCTTCAAGACCCCTGGTTGTCTTCAAGACTCCTGGTTGTCTTCAAGACCCATGGTTGTCTTCAAGACCCCTGGCTGTCTTCAAGACCCCTGGTTGTCTTCAAGACCTCTGGCTTTCTTCAAGATACCTGGTTGTTTTCAAGACCCCTGGCTGTCTTCAAGACCCCTGGTTGTCTTCAAGACCCCTGGCTGTCTTCAACATACCTGGTTGTTTTCAAGACCCCTGGCTGTCTTAAAGATACCTGGTTGTTTTCAAGACCCCTGGCTGTCTTCAAGACCCCTGGCTGTCTTCAAGACCCCTGGTTGTCTTCAAGACCCCTGGCTGCCTTCAAGATACCTGGTTGTTTTCAAGACCCCTGGCTGTCTTCAAAACTCCTGGTTGTCTTCAAGACCCATGGCTGTCTTCAAGACCCCTGGTTTTCTTCAAGACTCCTGGTTATCTTCAAGACCCCTGGCTGTCTTCAAGACCCTTGGTTGTCTTCAAGACCTCTGGCTGTCTTCAAGATACCTGGTTGTTTTCAATACCCCTGGCTGTCTTCAAGACCACTGGCTGTCTTCAAGACTCCTGGTTGTCTTCAAGACTCCTGGTTGTCTTCAAGACCCCTGGCTGTCTTCAAGATTCCTGGTTGTCTTCAAGAAACCTGGTTGTCTTCAAGATCCCAGGCTGTCTTCAAGACCCCTGGCTCTCTTCAAGACCCCAGGTTGTTTTCAAGACCTCTGGCTGTCTTCAAGATACCTGGTTGTTTTCAAGACCACTGGCTGTCTTCAAGACCTCTGGCTGTCTTCAAGATACCTGGTTGTTTTCAAGACCCCTGGCTGTCTTCAGGACCCCTGGCTGTCTTCAAGACCCCTGGTTGTCTTCAAGACCTCTGGCTGTCTTCAAGATACCTGGTTGTTTTCAAGACCCCTGGCTGTCTTCAATACCCCTAGCTGTCTTCAAGACTCCTGGCTGTCTTCAAGACCCCTGGCTGTCTTCAAGACCTCTGGCTGTCTTCAAGATACCTGGTTGTTTTCAAGACCCCTGGCTGTCTTCAAGACCCCTGGTTGTCTTCAAGACCCCTTGCTGTCTTCAAGACCCCTGGTTGTCTTCAAGACCCCTGGCTGTCTTCAAGACCAATGGGTGTCTTCAAGACCCCTGGTTGTCTTCAAGACCCCTGGTTGTCTTCAAGATACCTGGTTGTTTTCAAGACCCCTGGTTGTCTTCAAGACCCTGGTTGTCTTCAAGACCCCTGGTTGTCTTCAAGATACCTGGTTGTTTCTAAGACCCCTGTCTGTCTTCAAGACCCATGGTTGTCTTCAAGACCCCTGGTTGTCTTCAAGACCCCTGGTTGTCTTCAAGACCCTTGGCTGACTTCAAGACCCCTGGTTGTCTTCAAGACCACTGGTTGTCTTCAAGACCCTGGCTGTCTTCAAGACCCCTGGTTGTCTTCAAGACCCCTGGTTGTCTTCAAGACCCCTGGTTGTCTTCAAGACCCCTGGTTGTCTTCAAGACCCCTGGTTGTCTTCAAGACCTCTGGCTGTCTTCAAGTCCTCTGGCTGTCTTCAAGATACCTGGTTGTTTTCAAGACCCCTGGTTGTCTTCAAGACCCCTGGTTGTTTTCAAGATACCTGGTTGTTTTCAAAAGGGAATTAGATAGGCTCCTAAAGACAGTACCTGACCCGTCGAACTGTGGTTCCTACGTCGGTCTACGTGCGGCCAGCAGTAACAGCCTGGCTGATCAGGCCCTGATCCACCACGAGGCCTGGTCATGGACCGGGTCGCGGGGGCGTTGACCCCCCAAACACCCTCCAGGTACTCCGGACGTTTTCCTACTTCCCCTGGCCACGCCACCCTGCTGACTGCCTGGTCAAGCAGACTGTTACTGCTATTGGCAGGTTGAAGTCTTGAGCCTCCAGTGTTGACTGAACACAAGAATATTCTGGTCCTATACCGGAATATATCACATACTCTTAACTACATAGAGAAGCGAGAAGCGAGCTTCTATACCACAAGACGGGCAGTGAGAAGACAGCTTCTATACCACAAGACGGGCAGTGAGAAGACAGCTTCTATACCACAAGACGGGCAGTGAGAGGGCAGCTTCTATACCACAAGACGGGCAGTGAGAAGACAGCTTCTATACAACAAGACGGGCAGTGAGAAGACAGCTTCTATACCACAAGACGGGCAGTGAGAAGACAGCTTCTATACCACAAGACGGGCAGTGAGAAGACAGCTACTACACCACAAGACGGGCAGTGAGAAGACAGCTTCTATACCACAAGACGGGCAGTGAGAAGACAGCTTCTACACCACAAGACTGACAGTCAGAAGACAGCTACTACACCACAAGACTGACAGTCAGAAGACAGCTACTACACCACAAGACTTGACAGTCAGAAGACAGCTACTACACCACAAGACTGACAGTCAGAAGACAGCTTCTACACCACAAGACTGACAGTCAGAAGACAGCTACTACACCACAAGACTGACAGTCAGAAGACAGCTTCTACACCACAAGACTGACATTCAGAAGACAGCTACTACACCACAAGACTGACAGTCAGAAGACAGCTTCTACACCACAAGACTGACAGTCAGAAGACACCTACTACACCACAAGACTGACAGTCAGAAGACAGCTTCTACACCACAAGACTGACAGTCAGAAGACAGCTACTACACCACAAGACGGGCAGCCAACAACAGCTACACTTGTGTTGTGGGGTTCTTTGCATAGATTTGGTAATATTAACAGACGATGAGCTTGGTTTTTGGTAGCGTTTAATGAGGCGTTGGATATATGGGAGCTGAGAGCCTATGCCTGTGTCCGTCTCGTATGCCTACCCCAAGGGAACTGCTCGAGGGGCCGCACGGCACTGAGACATTCAAAAGGCAGGCCTATGATTGGCTGATGCCAGATCACATGGGCAGAGGTTGGAAATCACGTGAACAGCCGTTATAAGTACAACCGTACAGCTCGGGCATGCTACGTATGGCGTCTCGACATACAACTATACAAACTAAGGACAACAGGCAACAACTCTCAGCTGATTCTATACAATGTCAAAGTACACAACAGTTGAACATTATACTTCACATGGATATTATCGTGACGGAACAATCTACATTACTATATGATGCATCATGATACTTGGGAAATTTTATTAAATGATAAAAGAGATAAAAAATTATAATTTGTTCGATCGAACTGTCTTCATGTGATCTACGAATTCTGAGGAAATATATTTACAAGAAAGTAGTGATTAACAGACAAGGTAGATATGGTGCACACAAATCTATACTGTTAATTCTCAGAACTCGGAGAGAACGTGAACACACAAAAAAATTTGAGTAATACTAAGTAGATATTATAACACACAGTTAAACGCTTACTACATATTTATCTATACAGGTTATTTACATTTAACCCCAACTCTGCTAGGGTGAGATTGATATAGGCTGTATAATTATCATCTCTGGGTGGATCAAACTCTGTTACAATAGGTAACTCAACTTCTGATTGAGGAGGATCTACACTGGTATCTACAAATGATACTTGAGGACTTCTCAACACTTGGCTGTACGTAGGGAATAACGACATTCAGGTTGATCTGACTGATCATTAGAGGTAGAGGGTACAGCAACAGGAGAATTATCAGATTCTGTCTCACTTGTCTGATTATTAGGGTGACAGGGACTTCGTCATCATCATCGCATACTAACTTCATATGATCTAAATGCGATTCTTTAAACTGACCCGTACTAATTTCTCTAACTTTATACTTATTGCCGTTAATATGTTCGACTACTCTATAAGGACCAACGAACTTTTGATCAAGTTTTGGCATTGCTGACGTTTTGTTAAAGTTGAACAACATGACTCTGGACCCTACTTGAACTTTAGTCGGTTTGGCTTTAGTATTAGTTACTCTAGTAAATTCTGCTGTTGACTTATGAAGTGTTTCACGTATTCTTCTGAAAACACTCTGAGCTTGGCTGGTACGAGTTGCTATGAAATCATCAGGGTTATACGACGGTTTTGGATTAGAATATAACAACTCATAAGGCAAACGCTTGTCAACACCATACAAGGCGTAATGCGGCGTATCACCTATAGAAGCATTGAAAGCAGAATTTATAGCACATTGAACATCAGGTATAACTTCATCCCAGGTTGAACTATTGGGATTAACAGTGGCTCTCAAGACATCGAGTACCTTTTTATTAGTTCTTTCTGCTAAACCATTGCTGGCAGGATGGTGTGGAACAATGGTAGATTTAGTAATCTTATACAAGGCACATAGGTTTTCTAGAATCTCGTTACAAAATTCACCTCCATTATCTGTTATGAGGGACTTAGGAGTGGTATGTCTACAGATTATACGTTCCTTAAACACTTTAGCTACTGTCTCGGCAGTCTTGTCTGGAATAGGAACTAACTCACAATATCTGGTGAAATGATCGACCATCACACACAGATGTTTATTGCCTTGCGTTGTACATTGAAAATTAGTTAGCAGATCTATTGCAACTCTTTCCCATGGCTCACTAGTAGTGGGATACATCTGGATAGGATTGGGACCGTTGATATTACCCTTGTGTTTCATACAAACACTACACTTCTTAACATACTCGGTAATATCAGTTGCCATACGAGGCCAAAAGTACTTCAATCTTGCTTGTTTAATCTAACGATCCATACCAGGGTGTGCAACACCTGGTGCATCGTGAATTAGCTGTAAAGCTACTTTTACTAGTGACTGAGGAATTACTAACTGGTATGCCCGTCTACTAGGCGTTCCCAGCTCGGTTACGCGATACAGTAATTCTTGGTTCATAACAAAATCACTGATAGGTGCTGGTGGCTTCACAGTAAGAATAAGGTCTTCCTGTAGCAGGAATCGAGTCACACCAGACCACAAGGGGTCTGTTCTTTGGGCATCCTTTACATCCTCAGCACTAAACGGAGGATCAGCAGTTACTACGCTAACATGACGCGATAAAGCATCTGCAACTACATTTGACTTGCCAGGTAAATGTTCAAAGGTAGGGTTGAACTCTTGGATAGTTAAGGACCATCTAGCTAGTCTTCCAGTAGGTTGTTTATTCTGGAACAATGGTATTAGAGGTGCATGATCTGTCAAGACATGGACAGGGTACTGATAAATTATGTCACGGAAGTGTTTTAAAGACCACACTATTGCTAAGGCTTCTTGCTCAGTTACTGTATAATTCCTTTCAGCCTTTGTAAGGACTCGACTAGCAAATGCAACTGCGTTGTATTTACTATCAATCTTCTGTGCAAGAACTGCACCAATGCCTATAGAACTGGCATCAGTGGTTAAATAGAAAGGCTTTGTAAAATCTGGGAATTTTAAGATTGGAGCAGAAGTTAATCTTTCTTTCAAGGTTTGAAATGCTTTTTCCTGACTGAAGGTCCAAACAAATGGAATATCTTTCTTTAGCAACTCAGTTAGAGGAGCTGCTATTGAGGAAAAATTGGCAATATATGATCTATAAAAACCTGCTAAGCCCACAAAGGATCTTACGGCATCAGCAGTTTTGGGAGTTGGAAAATTCAATACTGCATCTACTTTACATCGGTCAGTCATAACCCCTCTAGGAGTGACTACGTGACCCAGAAACTTAATTTCTGATCTGAAAAATTGACATTTAGACAGTTTGATCTTTAGATTGGCTTCTTCAAGCTTACTCAGTACCTTCTCCAGTCTTTCTAAATGCTTATTTACATCCTCGGACATAACAATTACGTCATCTAAATATACCATTAGATCTTTTCCTATAAGGCCTCTAAAGATATTGGTCATGAGCCTCGAGAATGTGATAGGTGAGGATCTT
This sequence comes from Cherax destructor, assembly GCA_009830355.1. NCBI lineage: Eukaryota > Metazoa > Arthropoda > Malacostraca > Decapoda > Parastacidae > Cherax > Cherax destructor. The sequence goes on along the minus strand of WNWK01053508.1, from coordinate 3,126 downwards.
AATCCAAAGCCATACGACAGAATTCGAAATGACCTGTTGGAGTAGAGAAGGCGGTGAGCTCTTGGCTGTCCTCATGAAGAGGAACTTGCCAAAACCCTTGTAACAAATCGAGGGTTGAGAAGACCTTATTATCTCCTATATTACGTAACAGGTCACCAAGTACAGGAAGTGGGAAACGGTCTGGAATTGTTTCGCATTTAACTTCCTAAAATCAATCACTGGGCGCCAAGTACCGTCCTTCTTAGGTACTAGGATTAAGGGCGCATTCCAGGGTGAGTTACTAGGTACGATCACACCATCGTCAAGCATCTTATTTATTAATTCCTCTGCGACAGCGACTTGTGAATGCGGCATCCTGTACGCAGGTACATAAATTGGTCTGGTACCAGGTTCAAGTGGGATACGATGGGACAATAGGTTCGTTAAACCCATCTTCTCACCTGGTAAGGCAATTGTTCTACGGTGTTTATTCAACAGTTTCAACAACCGTCCGACTTCGTCTGGAAAGTCAGTAGAAGCTAAGTCTTTCTCTTCTACTGGTGGAATAGACTGGTCCGGTGGAGTGGATGGATCCTCCCCGGTTGAAATAGCACCGACCCACTGGTCAGGTGGCAACTCATCCTCAACCCGAATAGGGTAAGGGTAGTGAACAAGATCAACAATGACCGTATTGGCTCTGAGTCGAACACTGTGACCCAAGGTATTAGCGACAAGTAGAAATATCTTACTGTCTTGGACAGTATGTAAAGATGGCTCAACAAATAAACCCTTCACTCTGCAGGAATTACTGTCAACTAGGACATTGTCACCATCTGGAACATGGGGGACAACAACAGACACTCTAGTGAGGGCACTAGCTGCTACAGAGGTATCTTTCTGCAGACGGCACGTGACGTCGACAAGAGATGGCATTACTAATTTCAAATAGGTGTTTTCCGACAAGGCGTCCCCTGTGGAGAAACTACTACTTGAGTTAGTCGGCATTGCCGAGATAGACTCAGTACTCAAGGCGGTCCGGGATACCTCCGGTACCTGAGTAGGCTGGGCGCTATCTTGCATGTCTAAATTTGTTGAGGGTGGAACAAAGACTTGAGTGACAGAATTTCCAGTGCCTGGCCGCTTGGCAACGCTACTAGGTAACATATCGGCTTGCAAGTACTTAATCCGGTCTGTAAACTCTGCAGCTGTATGGCAGACCTCGGATCCCAGTTGATAACCCCAAAATGGCACAACTAGGTCATCGCAGATTACACAAAATCTAGGCCCACAAGCTGTCACCATTTGTGTTGTGGGGTTCTTTGCATAGATTTGGTAATATTAACAGACGATGAGCTTGGGTTTTGGTAGCGTTTAATGAGGCGTTGGATATATGGGAGCTGAGAGCCTATGCCTGTGTCCGTCTCGTATGCCTACCCCAAGGGAACTGCTCGAGGGGCCGCACGGCACTGAGACATTCAAAAGGCAGGCCTATGATTGGCTGATGCCAGATCACATGGGCAGAGGTTGGAAATCACGTGAACAGCCGTTATAAGTACAACCGTACACACTCTGTAACCTTATCCAGAACATTTCTTCTGAGATAATTTATTCCCAGGATGACTCGAGTCTGGAACATGTTCCTACAACATAATAACATCAATAAAATAAAGTCAGCTGACCAAATAAAATCACTGGCTAACAGATGGCTCCAACTTCATCCTCTTCCCCAGATTTCTTATTAAAAAACATGATGTAGGTGACAGCTCTTGGCTTGTAAATAAACCTTGATACAATCCTGTGTGGAGAGAGACAGAGAGAGACAGACAGACAGAGAGAGAGAGAGAGAGCGAGAGAGAGAGAGAGAGAGAGAGAGAGAGAGAGAGAGAGAACAGAGAGACAGAGAAGACAGAAGAGAGAGAGAGAGAGAGAGAGAGAGAGAGAGAGAGAGAGAGAGAGAGAGAAGAGAGAGAGAAGAGAGAGAAGAGAGAGAGAGAGAGAGAGAGAGAGAGAGAGATAATAGAACATTTGAAAGACTTCAGCCTGAATAATATGAACCTAAGACAAAGAAAATCATGAACCTGTTCACACAGGCAGAAAGGAAAGAGAAGGAAGGAAGGGAGACAGAAGGTAGGGAGAGAGGGAGGGAGGAAGAGAAGGTATGTGTTGACATACGTGCGAGGAGAGAAAAAGATAAAAGAATGGTGAAGAAAGATGAGGAGAAAGAGAGCGGGAGACGTAGAGAGGGATGGGAGAGGGAGAGAAAGGTGGGAGGCAGACAAGGTGTTTACACACAGGAAGCAGCGAAGACGATGGAAAGGGAGAGAAAAAGAGGGAGAGAATGAGGGAGAGGAGGGACGGAAAGAGGGAGAGGAGGGACGGAAAGAGGGAGAGGGACAGGGAAGGAAAGAGGGAGAGGGGCAGGGAAGGAAAGAGGGAGAGGGGCAGGGAAGGAATGAGGGAGAGGGGCAGGGAAGGAAAGAGGGAGAGGGCAGGGAAGGAATGAGGGAGAGGGGCAGGGAAGGAAAGAGGGAGAGGGCAGGGAAGGAATGAGGGAGAGGGGCAGGGAAGGAAAGAGGGAGGGAAGGAAAATGGGAATAAAGAGGGAAGGAAAATGGGAAAAAGAGAGGGAAGGAAAATGGGAGAAAGAGAGGGAAGGAAAATGGGAGAAAGAGAGGGAAGGAAAAAGGGAGAGGAAGAGAGGGAAGGTAAGAGAGATAGAGAGGAGGGGGAGGGAAGGAGAGAGGAATGAATGGAGAGGGAGGGAAAGAAAGTGAAAAATGAAAGGAGTGAGAATAAGAGAGGGAGATAAAGAGGGAGATAGTGAGTGAGAGGGAGAGTGATGCTGGTACCACCATCACAAGGTTCATCTCCCCGCGGGTTCAAAGTTCACAGGATGCTCCCTAGGTGGGCTCTCCCTCCCTCACGGTGGCACCAACATTCTCCCTACTTCCCTTCCCTGCCTCTTTATACTCTCCAGGCCCTCTTCCTCCCACTCTTCTCCCTTCCAGTCTTCCTCTTCCTCCCTCTTCCTTCTCCCCTCTTCTTCCCCCTTCGCCCCTCTACTTCCCTCTTCTCCCTCTACATTGCACTAGAGTGAATTAATCAATAAATTTTATCTTCCTCACCCGCCCAGATGGTCAATATTTT
>WNWK01053507.1:0-11850 GCA_009830355.1 Cherax destructor | reverse complement strand
TGTGGAAGTGGAGGTTGTGGTTGTGGGGGTTGGTGGGTGGGTGAGGATAGCCGCTGAGCTGACTCAGCAGCGTTGGTGCCAGCATGGTCCACTGCTGGTGGCTCGCGCCTGGCACCACCACCACCACTACCAGTACCAGTTGCATGCACATTTCTCATTCCAACTGCAACACAATCGTCTTCATTTTCACTATCACTTCCTGTTGTACGCCCACGGGATGTACTCCGAGATGTACTCCTTCCCCTTGGAACAACATATGGCACGCTACCAGAGCGCATATACCATCGTATATACTGACGCTTCACTGGAGAATATTCTGCTCCACTCTCGCTACTGGAACTGTTTTGAAGAGCTTGGAGTTCATATTCACTATCGGTGACTGCCGGTTGGCTGGTAATTTTCTTTTTTCTTTCTTGAAGTTGTTTTCTGATAAAAAAAATTTTTTTTCAAATAACTTTTATGGCCTGTGAGACCAATAAGTGTTGTTTTTCAAATATTCACTCGCTAAGTATTTCACAATCATTACATAAATTTTCTTATCACTATTTTGTTTACACAACTTACAGTTATTCACAATAACAAATATTGTTTCTTTTCATTGTTCAATCATGTATACACATATATATAGTCACTGGACATGTTTCTAGAAGTTCTGCAGCCTGTGGAAGTCTCTGAAACATGGTTCCATGCACAGTGGTGTTTTACATTCCACACACATAAAACGAGTGTCTTTGCGTTGTTGTGGGCGTTTTTTTGTATGTGCACAGACAAAACACCTCCTCTGAGCCTTTTTCTTGCAAGCAGTAGCAGGCAGTTTTGTTAGGAAGTGTTCACCACCAAGCCTCAGACGAGAGGGTAGGTGTTGATAACCTGGTGTTGGGCAGGTTTCTATTATTTGTCTGATGACAGACAAACAAAATTCGCCATATGGTGGTTTGTTTGTGCTTATAAATATTATAAGCATTGAGCATGGTAATGTCCAGAATGTGAAAAAAGTGTTTTATGTACCACTTGTAACTCTTGCGAACACAATCAGCAAACCCAATTTGCATGTCACATTTGTCCACTAAGCGCATATTGAGATTGTAATCCATCACAGCTGCAGGTTTTAGAATGGATTCATTGGTCTCTCTATGCAGCCTGCCAGTGTCTATCATTTCGTTAGGGTGAATTGATGACAACAGTGTGACATCTCGTTTGTCATGCCACCGAAATGCCATGATGTCATTGGCAGCAAACGCTTGCACCTCACCTCTACGAGTGCCAGCATTGAACCTTGGCATATGCTTACGATTTGCACGCATTGTACCGCACACATCAGTCATGTTCACTTGCAAAAAATCACTGAGGGAGCGGCTTGTGTACCAGTTACAGTGGACGACCCCCGCTATTCGAATTTAATCCGTTCCAGGAGCTAGTTCTCAACGCGAAATGTTCGAGTGGCGATTTAATTTTTCCCATAAGAAATAATGGAAATACAATTAATCCGTTCCTGCTGTCAGGAGGCATGACAAAATAGTACTTCACTGTGAAGCTATTATCAACTCGACAGCTTATTTATCTATCACAATTCATCTAATATGACATAATAAACAATATAAATAACATAAAAACCTGATATACACTCTAGAATGAATAAAATATGTATGTCATTACGAATGTGGTGGCTGGGAAGGATGGTGGTGGCAAGCATTCTTGCTACAGCTGTGAAAACATCTTCCCATTCTTTCCTCCTTCAGACGTGTTAGTATAAGAGAAAACGGAGTTTGTAATGCTAAGTGCATTATTGTCAGCTTCACGGATTGAACAGAATTCCTACGTGTCAGGCTGGTAACAACAACAACTGGCTTGTTTAAAAACTCCTCCGAACCTTCATTTAATCTTGTTTACTCACCACTGCCTCTACTACCACTGCCTCTACCACCACTGCCTCAACCACCACTGCCACTCACCACTGCCTCTACCTCCACTGCCTCTCACCACCACTGCCTCTCACCACTGCCTCTCACCACTGCCTCTACCTCCACTGCCTCTCACCACCACTGCCTCTCACCACTGCCTCCACTTCCACTGCCTCTCACCACCACTGCCTCTCACCACTGCCTCCACCTCCACTGCCTCTCACCACCACTGCCTCTCACCACTGCCTCCACCTCCACTGCCTCTCACCACCACTGCCTCTCACCACCACTGCCTCTCACCACTGCCTCTACCACCACTGCCTCTACCACCACTGCCTCTACCTCCACTGCCTCTCACCACTGCCTCTACCACCACTGCCTCTCACCACTGCCTCTACCACCACTGCCTCTCACCACTGCCTCTCACCACTGCCTCTACCACCACTGCCTCTCACCACTGCCTCTCACCACTGCCTCTCACCACTGCCTCCACCTCCACTGCCTCTCACCACCACTGCCTCTCACCACTGCCTCCACCACCACTGCCTCTCACCACTGCCTCTCACCACCACCTCCACTGCCTCTCACCACTGCCTCTCACCACCACCTCCACTGCCTCTCACCACTGCCAACCACCACTGCCTCTCACCACTGTCTCACACTTAATGAACAAACTCGAAACAATTATAATTAAGTGTGAAATGTCTGGATGAGCGTGCAGGGTAGTGTTCTCTCGAGTGTAAACAAGGAGGGACTGGCTCTCCAAGCGCCTGGGCAGACAGGTGATGGACACACTTGTTCGAATCATGATATTTTGTTCGCATGACGATATCGATTTTCTTGTTCTAATGACGATTTGTTCGACTGCCGAGCCGTTCGAATAGCGGGGGTCCACTGTATCAGCATATAATATATGCCCCTTACCAAGATATGGCTCCATCATTGTTCTAACCACATCACCAGAGATATCCAGTAACTTCCTGGTATCTTTCAATGTATTACTTCCAGTGTACACAATAATATCCAATACAATACCACTGTAGCAATCACAAAGCACAAACAACTTTATACCAAAGCGTTTCCTCTTGCTTGGTATATACTGCTTGAACGACAGTCTACCTTTGAACAGAATCAGTGACTCGTCAATAACAAGCTTCCTGAAGGGATAAAAATGCATATTGAATTTCTCTTTCAGATACAGAAACACATTCCTAATCTTATACAACCTGTCATTTCTGTCAGGCCTGGTTTTGTCTGAAAAGTGAAGGATCCTTAGCAATAGCACAAATCGATTCACTGATATTATATCACTGAAACCTGGTGTTGCAATCAGGCGGTCTGTCGACCAGTATGATTTGACACGGTGCTTATAAACATGTGGCATAAGCATTATTGTGGCAAAGAACAAGTACATCTCAGCCACAGTTGCCTCTTTCCACATGTTGAGGTGTGATGTTGGTGAAAGTATTGTGTTTGCCATGGTGTACTCGTAGTATCTGTTGCTTTCCCTGACAATAATTTCCATCAGGGATCGTCAAAAAATAACTCGAAACATTCCAGTTCACTGGTATTGTTCCCAAGTGGACAAGATGGGCGTATTCCACTTGGACTTTCATCAAACTGATGGGGATTGGGAATAAAATTGTCAGCATCCTGCCAATCCCAGGTGCGGTCTGCTGGTGGGTACTGGATATTTACAGGTGGTTGTGGGGGTTGTGGAAGTGGAGGTTGTGGTTGTGGGGTTTGGTGGGTGGGTGAGGATAGCCGCTGAGCTGACTCAGCAGCGTTGGTGCCAGCATGGTCCACTGCTGGTGGCTCGCGCCTGGCACCACCACCACCACTACCAGTACCAGTTGCATGCACATTTCTCATTCCAACTGCAACACAATCGTCTTCATTTTCACTATCACTTCCTGTTGTACGCCCACGGGATGTACTCCGAGATGTACTCCTTCCCCTTGGAACAACATATGGCACGCTACCAGAGCGCATATACCATCGTATATACTGACGCTTCACTGGAGAATATTCTGCTCCACTCTCGCTACTGGAACTGTTTTGAAGAGCTTGGAGTTCATATTCACTATCACTATCATCACCATTGCTCACATCAGAGTCTGGGATATGAGTAAATAACAGTTTCCTCTTTCATCCTGGAACAATTGAGCGTGAACAAGATGTAATACTATAAAAGAACCGAAAAAAAAAACTACGAATTAAATAAAATAGCTGAAAGTATGATAATCATTTAATTCTACACTTTATCACATTCAAGAATATGGTACATGGTTTTTAAGCATAACACATGTCGCTGAGTCAAAAAGAAACGCTACCTTACACTTGCACAACAGGATCGGCACTGCATCAGCGACAGTGCTCTCTTTACCTAGCATGCAGTGTATTATCTTAGACATGTGTGCATGCACACAACAGCCAAACACCAAGTCACTGGGACTGTGAAGCGCACAGTTCCATACAAGGATTTTTGTAATTTTTTTCATGTACTAGGGGATGGCTACTGACATTAAGCTTAAGGATTATATAATGTACAGTATAAAGAGAGAATTAAAGAAAAAAAAGACTTATTATATTGAATTTTATCGATAATATCAAGTGAAAATAGGGGGGTGCTGCAGTTCCGCAGTGCCTATACACGAGCTGCCACTGCTTGTGGTACTAGTAGTAGTAGCTGCTATGGGATGGCGGGGTTTATTGCTTTGAGGAGAATTCTTGCTAATACTTCAGAAATGATAAAACTGCCTTTATTCTGTTTGTGTTAGAAATAGCGATTAATGATGATTCAAGGCATTTACAGATTGGTTTTAGAACTGGAAGTAACTTGAAATTGAGCTCAAAGCAGTGAAAATATTCAATTTCTGCAGATATTCCAGAGTAAACAATTCACGTCACTCATCCAATATGCATCCAATTGGTCAGTCTAATATGCATTCATGAATGCACTGACATTATTTATACAACTGTTAAAATAATGGATAACAGTAAATCTATTTTTTGTGTGAATAAAAATTCTGTGTAAATATTCAAAATGAAATTCATGTGTAAAGCCTGGGAATGTAACTAATGAACAGAAGAAATGTTATTTTAGTATCAGGAATGCATGCATTGTTTATTCTGGACCATATTTTGAAATTTGTGAGAAATTGGCCAAATTACCCATTTCTGATCACTTTATTGGGTAGTTGAAATAGTTGATTGGGCAGTTTCTTGTGCTCAGTTGATAAAATGAAAGCCATATTAGTGAAATAGCTAAGAATTTGGTAAACTGGAGCAATATAATTGGCCTAAAATAGGTCTCAAAGTGGGTAAAACTGCCAATGCATAAATATTACCGATACGTACAGCAAAATTTGCGAAAGCATAATTTCATCAGTTTTCTATCGAATTTTGCACTTTTTGTTTTATCACCTTCAGAAAAGGTTCTCTACCATTTCATAAGAAAAAAAAAAATTCTTTTCTTTTGAAAATTTTTGGACACTGGACAATTTTCAGATCTGGATTCTGGACACTTAATATGTCTTGTATTTTATTTTCATTAATAAGATATCTTGACCTATCACATAGGTGGAACAGAATTCTTCCTCCATAAGCCATGCGTGTCGTAAGAGGCGACTGAAATGCCGGGAGCAAGGGGCTAGTAACCCATCAATGTGGTAGGAGAGATAACACCAAGAGGAAGCTCAGATGAAAACTCGCACACACATGAACTTTTAAATCTCTGCACCAAATTCACCTTAAACCAGCAAATAGTAGAGCCCACAAGATTAGAGAATACGCTGGACCTCATCTTCACCAACAATGATGATCTGATACAAAATGTCATCATATCAAAAACAATATACTCAGATCACAACATAATAGAGGTCCAGACATGCATGCGGGGAGCCCCAGATCAACAAAATGTGATCAGCCGCGAGGGAGCCTTCTCCAAATTCAACTTCAATAACAAAAACATAAGGTGGGACCAAGTAAACCAAGTCCTAAATTATATAAACTGGGAAGATAGCCTAAGCATCACGGATCCTAACCTATGTCTAGAACAAATTAACTCTGTGGCACTTGAGATTTGCTCAAGGCAAATTCCCTTAAGGAAAAGGAGAAGAAGATGCAAACTAGAAAGAGAGAGGCGCTCCCTATACAGGCGAAGGCAAAGAATAACGGAGCGGCTATAAGCGGCCAATATAACTGAAATACGAAGGGAGACACTAGTCAGAGAAATAGCAAACATTGAATTAAAACTAAAGGAATCTTACAGGAATCAAGAAACACGGGAAGAACTAAAAGCCATAAATGAAATTGAAAGAAACCCAAAGTATTTCTTTTCTTATGCAAAATCAAAGTCGAGAACAACAACCAGTATTGGGCCCTACTTAAACGGGATGGGTCCTACACAGATGACAGCAAGGAAATGAGTGAGTTACTTAAGTCCCAGTATGACTCAGTTTTTAGTGAGCTGCTAACCAGACTGAAAATCGACGACCTAAATTAATTTTTTATGAGTGCCACAGAACTTGACAGACGCATGACTATCTGACATCACCCTGACGCCAAATGACTTCGAAAAGGCAATAAATGACATGCCCATGCACTCCGCTCCAGGCCCTGACTCATGGAACTCAGTGTTCATCAAGAACTGCAAGAAGCCCCTATCACGTGCTTTTAACATCCTATGGAGAGGGAGCATGGACACTGGGGTCATCCGCAGTTACTAAAACAGCAGACATAGCTCCACTCCACAAAGGGGGCAGTAAAGCAATAGCAAAGAACTACAGACCAATAGCGCTAACGTCCCATATAAAAAATTTTGAAAGGGTTCTAAGAAGCAAGATCGCCACTCATCTAGATACCCATCAATTGCACAACCCAGGGCAGCAATGGGTTTAGAGCAGATCGCTCCTGTCTGTCCCAACTACTGGACCACTACGAAAGGTCCTGGATGCTCTAGAAGACAAACAGAATGCAGATGTTATATACACAGACTTTGCAAAAGCCTTTGATAAGTGTGACCATGGTGTAATAGCACACAAAATGCGTGATAAAGGAATAACAGGAAAAGTTGGTAGATGGATCTATAATTTCCTAACAAGTAGAACACAAAGAGTAGTAGTCAACATAGTAAAGTCTGAGGCAGCTACTGTGAAAAGTTGTGTTCCACAAGGCACAGTACTCACTCCCATCCTGTTCCTCATCCTCTTATCGGACATAGACAGGGATATAAGCCACAGTGCCGTGTCTTCCTTTGCAGATGACACCCGAATCTGTATGACAGTGTCCACCGTTGAAGACACTGCAAGACTCCAAGCAGACATCAACCAAATGTTTAAATGGGCTGCAGAAAACAATATGAAGTTCAATGATGAGAAATTTCAATTACTCAGATACGGAAAACGTGAGGAAATTAAAATCTCATCGGAGTACAAAACTAATTCCCAAACCCCACAATAGAGCGAAAAAATAATGTCAAAGACCTGGGAGTGATCATTTAGAGGATCACACCTTCAAGGACCATAACACCGTAGCAACCACATCTGCTAGAAAATGACAGGATGGATAATGAGAACCTTCAAAACCAAGGATGCAAAGCCCATGTTGACACTTTACAAATCGCTTGTTCTATCTAGGCTGGAATATTGTGACACTAACTGCACCTTTCAAGGCAGGTGAAATTGCTGACCTTGAAAATGTGCAAAGAACCTTCACAGCACGCATAACTGCGATAAACCACCTCAATTACTGGGAACGCTTGAAGTTCTTAAACCTGTACTCTCTAGAACGCAGGTGGGAGAGATACATTATTATATACACGTGAAAATTCTCGAGGGACTAGTACCAAACTTGCACATGATAATCACTCCCTATGAAAGCAAAGGACTCGGCAGCATGTAACATCCCCCAATGAAAAGCAGGGGTGGCACTAGCATGTTGAGGGACAACACAATAAGTGTCAGGGGCCCAAGATTGTTCAACTGCCTCCCAGCATACATCAGGGGATTACCAACAAACCCCTGGCTGTCTTCAGCAGGCACTGGACAGGCACCTAAAGTCGGTACCTGACCAGCCAGGCTGTGGTTCACGTTGGACTGCGTGCGGCCAGCAGTAACAGCCTGGTTGATCAGGCTCTGGTCCAACATGAGGCCTGGTCACAGACCGGGCCGCAAGGGTGTTGACCCCTGGAATTCTCTCCAGGTAAACTCCAGGTATAATTACTAAAGTTAAAAAGAGAAACTCGTTTTTTTTTAGGTCACCCCGCCTTGGTGGGATATGGCCGGTTTGTTGAAAGAAGAAAGATTTCTATATTCCTCAATAGTTGGGCAATTAAGCACATAATGTTTAAGATAGTGACCACAGGACTGGCCACATACTTTGCATTTGGTTTGATCATCGCCTGTGTCTGCCAAACTGCCAGAAGTAACTTTTAACCAAGCCTAAGCCTGTCCACTCAATTACTTGTAACCAAGCCTAAGCCTGGCCACTACAACTACAGTGGACCCCGGTTTACGTAATTAATTTGTTCCAGAATGCTGTTCAAGTGCTTACCATAATGTAAATTAGATTAGTCCTTTTAGACCCCAAAATACACTTACAAAGCACTTACAAAAATACCTTACATAATTGTTCGAGTTTGGAGCAGAACGAAACCGGAGGTCCACTGTACTTGTAATCAAGCCTAAGCCTGGCCACTTACATCAGTAAATGTTCAAAAGGGTGACCAAGAGGGAAAATAGCTTGAAAAACAAAGGTGGGGATTATCCTAGAAGTGTTGAAGGGAGGGCAGTAAAGGAGGTTTTTGGGGCTAGAGGCTAACATCCCAGGCTTGTGGAGCATGATGAATCTGATTGAGTGGAGGACATGCTGTGGGTCTGAGAGGACATGCTGGGGAGGGTGGACATTTGGGGGAGACCATGTTGTGGGAGGGAGGGGGACATGTTGTGGGAGGGAGAGGACATGTGTTGGGGAGAGGACATGCTGTGGGAGTGAGAGGCCATGCTGTGGAAATGAGAGGACATACTGCAGGAGTGAGGGGACATGTTGGGAGGGGAGGCCATGCTGCAGGAGTAAGAGGACATGCTGGGGAAGTAAAGGACATAATGCAGGAGGAGAGGACACTTTTTATGAGGGGGCCATGTGGGGGGCCGGGAGGACATGCTGGGCCGGGAAAAGGGGGCATGCGGGGAGGCAAAGGCAATATTTATGAAGGGACTGGGTTTTAAAAAAAAGGGGAAAATTTTTTTTTGTTGAAATTTTTGATATTGGTTTTTAAATATAAACTAAAATGGGGGAGCCCCGGGACATCCCAAACGGGGGAAACCCAATCTAATGCCCAAGGACTAGTACAAAAAAAGAAAAATTTTATTGATTTTATTCTAGTTATAAATTTGTTTTCAAATTAAAATTAATATATTTTACAATTTTTAAATAATGATATAAAATTTTAAAAAAAGTGTTTGGGGAGAATTGTAATATAAAATTGAGATTATTTTGGGGAAAAATAAAGAGCTTTTTTGAAGGTAATTTATAGTATGAGTATTTGGGTTTTGGGGTGAGTGGGGGTAAATAATAGAAACATATTAGAAAAATTTAAAAGACCATGGGAAAAATAATACTGAGAATTTTAAAAGAATTTTACAGTATGATATTTAGTTTGGGGTGATGGGTTTTTTTTGAGAAGTCTTAAATTGATTTTCAAAAAAGGTTATCTTAATATTTACGGGGAATAAATTCCATTTTTGGGGGCCCCTTTTAAAAATAAAATTTTTTACATAGGTTGATAGGGAACTGGGTATATAAAAAAGTGACTGTATTTTGTGTTGGGGTCATGGGTCCATTAAAGTTGGGGGGAGAATTTTGAGCGGAGGGTTTATATTTGAGTGTAGAGTTTTATGTATGTGGTAGGCACAAGAATAAGTATGAATGTTTTTTGGGGGAGTAGTTTCGATTTTTGAATATTGGTGGAGTATGCGTCTAGAGGGGAAATTTTTTATCATTCTGACTGCACCCTTTTGTTTGGTTTTAAAGAGTGGTCAAAGGGGTTTTTAAATTTTTTTGTTGACCCCCAGGGCACAGATTCCATAGGTGAAAAAGGTTAGATAAGGAATGATAAGAAAAAAAGAGCTGGGGCATACTTTTATTTTTGATAATATGCCTACTGTTTTTGGAGATTTTCTGAAATTTTTTATTGGTTTTGGGAATTTTGGCTACTGTCATGGATTCCCAGGGGAAATTTTTCCCCTGTGAGTCTTGTGATGGGGGAACCATTGAGAGTTATGTTAATGGTTTTGGTTTTTTTTCAAACTGTAAAGGGAAATAGGTCTTTTATATTGGAGTAAGCTTTTTGTCATCATCCATGTTGATATTTTTTAAATTTTGGGATTAACAGTGGGGTTTGGGCCCGGGCTTGAGTCCTGGGGGTGGAAAGTACAGTGTCTTCCTCCCTGAAGGTGCGAGGATGTTGCAGGTTGGGGGGTCATCTGAACTGTGATGTTGGGGGGCCCCCTAGCAAGCCAGCTATTGGAAGAATGATGGGGAATGTGTTCCCTTTTTTTTTTGGGGGGAGATGGCAAATTTTTAAAAAATCTCTTAACTTACTGAGCAAGTTGGGTCAATCTGATAAGAGGAATCAATGATGGTTTTTTGGGGGCAGCAACAGCAATGGTCAGGGGCTGAGGTGTTGATGACACAACCTGCAACCAATGTCATTCACATTTTCACAAACACACATGTTCCAAGACAACAAAAAGATCTCTTTTTTCAGATATGTTTTATTTACTTAAAAAAAAACAGCTCCAGCCCCGGGAAACATAACAAGGGTTTAAACCCCTTATATTTAAAATTTGGGAGGAAACTAATGGATGATTTTTGTGTCTGGGATAATATCTGGGTCTGTCCCGGGAATAATTCCCCCTTATTCCCCCTTTGGGAGGAAAAAAGGGGTATGTTTGGGTCTTTAATATTGGGTTGCCCCGAAAAATCAATTTTTTAAAAAAAACCCCGGACAATACCAAAACCCGACTTAAAAAAACCCAGCCAGGGGTTAATTTTAATCCCCCCCCGGGTCTCTGTTTTAGTGTTTGTTTTGGCAGTTTTTTTTTAAAAATTTTTCCCCTTTTTGGGTATTCCCTGGGTTTTTGTGTTTTGGGACAGAACCTGCCCCCGTGCCCCACACAAAAAAGGTTTAAACCCCACCCCTGACCTCCCCCCTTTTTTCACGCATTTGGGGATTTTTTATTTTTTGATTTAACATCACCCCCGGAGTTCTAAAAACATTTTTTTTAAAACTTCATTTGTTTTTTTCCCCTTTATTTTGGGGGACTACTAAATAAACCCTCCCCCCAAAAAAGTCTATAATTCTTTGGAAAAAAAGGAAGAACACCAAAAACTGAAGAAAGAAATAAAGAAAAAATGATAGTTTATTGGAGCTCGCCAGGAAAATAAGAAGGCCCCCAAAAACCATTGGTTCCATTTTAAAAAAAAGAAATCCCAAACAAGTTCAAAGGGGGGAATAAAACAAAAAGAATCACAAACAAAGGAAAAAAAGGGGAAAAATTTTTTTTGGTGTGGATAAAAAAAATGTTTGCGGGGGCAGGGGCAGTCATTAATTTTTAAAAACAAGGCAGTTGCAACCCATCTTGTCAAGAAAATGCCTGGGGAAACCCCCGATGATGATGAATTTGGGGGCAAAAAGGGGGGGTTTTGAAAAAAATTTTTGAAGAGAAATGGGAACACAGTGTTGGGGGGGAAAGGTGGGGGGTCAGTTCAGATAAACAAGGGGGGGAAAAAGGCAAAAAAATATGTAGAGGCTGTAAATTTCAAAAACCCCCAAAAAGTGTTTAATTTTGACAAAAAACCCCTTTTTGGGAAAAAAAAGCCAAGGAGGCCCCATCACCAGGAGGAAAAGGTCCGGACAGAAGCCTATAAAGACAGGCTAATCTCA
>WNWK01053506.1:0-11850 GCA_009830355.1 Cherax destructor | reverse complement strand
GAGATAGACAGATATAGAGAGACAGAGATAGATACATAGATATATAGACAGAGACAGATAGACAGACAGATATATAGACATAGACAGATATATAGACAGAGACAGATAGACAGACAGATACAGAGACAAACAGATACGTATATAGACATATATATAGACAGACAGATAGACAAAGACAGAGACAGATAGACAAAGACAGAGACAGATAGAGACAGACAGAGACAGATAGACAGAGACAGAGTCAGATACAGAGATAGACAGATACAGAGATACAGACAGATATAGAGACAGAGATAGACAGATACAGAGACAAACCGATATATAGACAGATATATAGACAGACATATAGACAGATATATAGACACACAGACAAATAGACAGAGATATATAGACAGACACAGATACACAGAGAGACAGAGACAGACAGACAGAGACAGAGATAGAGACAGAGAGAGAGACAGAGAGACAGAGGCAGAGACAGATAGACATAGACAGATATAGAGACAGATAGAGACAGATAGAGACAGAGAGACAGATAGAGACAGAGAGACAGATAGAGACAGAGAGACAGATAGAGACAGAGAGACAGATAGAGACAGAGAGACAGATAGAGACAGAGACAGATAGAGACAGAGACAGATAGAGACAGAGACAGAGACAGATAAACAAAGACAGATAGACAGAGACAGAGAGACAGAGACAGAGAGTCATATACAGAGACAGACAGATATATAGACAGAGAGACAGAGATAGACAGAGACAGATATATAGACAAATAGACAGACATACAGAGACAGATAGACAGAGACAGATAGACAGAGAAAGATAGACAGAGACAGATAGACAGACATAGACAGAGAGACAGAGATAGAGACAGATAGACAGAGATAGAGACAGATAGACAGAGACAGATAGACAGAGATAGACAGAGCCAGACAGAGACAGAGAGACAGAGACAGTGACAGACAGATAGAGACAGAGACAGAGACAGATAGACAGAGACAGATAGACAGAGACAGATAGACAGAGACAGATAGACAGAGACAGATAGACAGAGACAGACAGAGACAGAGAGTCATATACAGAGACAGACAGATATATAGACAGAGAGACAGAGACAGAGACAGATATATAGACAGATAGACAGACATACAGAGACAGATAGACAGAGACAGATAGACAGACAGAGACAGATAGAGAGACAGAGAGACAGAGACAGAGATAGAGACAGATAGACAGAGATAGACAGAGCCAGACAGAGACAGAGAGACAGAGACAGTGACAGACAGATAGAGACAGAGAGACAGATAGAGACAGAGACACAGAGACAGAGATAGAGACAGAGAGATAGAGACAGAGACAGATAGACAGATAGAGAGAGACAGAGAGACAAAGACAGAGACAAATACAGAGAGACAGATACAGAGAGACAGATACAGAGAGACAGATACAGAGAGACAGATACAGAGAGACAGATACAGAGAGACAGATACAGAGAGACAGATACAGAGAGACAGATACAGAGAGACAGATACAGAGAGACAGATACAGAGAGACAGATACAGAGAGACAGATACAGAGAGACAGATACAGAGAGACAGATACAGAGAGACAGATACAGAGAGACAGATACAGAGAGACAGATACAGAGAGACAGATACAGAGAGACAGATACAGTGAGACAGATACAGAGAGACAGATACAGAGAGACAGAGAGACAGAAAGACAGATAGACATAGACATAGATACAGACAGATGGAGATAGAGCCAGCCAACAGCCAGCCGGCCAGCCTGCCTGTTGAACACGTATTACATGTTCCAGGTACAGTGGTACCCCGACTTACGATATTTTTTCATTCCAGAATGCTGTTCAAGTGCCATTACCAAACGAATTTATCTCCATAAGAAATGATGTAAAATAGACTAGTCCTTTTAGACCCCCAAAATTACACTTACAAAAGCATTTAAAAAAATCAACTTACATAAAAGGGTGTGTTTGGGGACCATCGTAAGTCGGGGTACCACTGTATATCAGGTATATCAGCAACACTTCTGCAAGTGGCAGCGCTTCATGTTGCCATCAGGTGATCGTCACGTGTCAACTTCGCGGCCTCATATCTGAGTAAGTACTCACCCTAATTTTTTTTTTATCCTATAACACTTAGAAAAATGCGCTCTTTCTATAATTTTTTTTGTTTTTTTTCAAAATATTCGGAGCAGTGGGCGAGAGAACATAGATCTACATTTGGACAGTTAATGGGTTAACTTACTTGCTACACTGTTAATGCTACACTGTATTGCTGGCTGGCGCTATAGACTTTATCAACTCCTGCTGCTTTAGTATCGTACATATCGTAGAATCACTGAAGAAGGCACATTCTCCCCTCTCTCTTCCAGCACTTGAACAGCTTTCTGGAACGAAAAAATATCGTAAACCGGGGTACCACTGTACATTGTTTCAGTGTGAATAGTGGTGGTGGTTTCTGATGCTGCCTCCACTACCACTAATATGTATGGCTTCTCTCAGTGGCCCTTATAAACCCAACAATAACACCAGCACCACTTACTCCTCACATTCGTAATGACATATTTTATTCATTCTAGAGTATATATCATGTTTCTATGTTATTAATATTGTTTAATATGTCATATTAGATGAATTGTGATAGATAAATAAGTCATAGAGATGATATTAGCGTCATATTGAAGCATAATAAACTTGCCTCTCTCCTCCCTCTCCCCTCCTACCCATGTTCCATACACCAACAAGTCTTCAATAAAGGTAAGTATGATGTTAAATGTTCATTTATCCATTTTATTAGTGCTTTATATTTATTTGTCCTTGTTTTCTGTATGTAAATCTATATTTAATCTCTAAAAAAAATTATTTTTTTGTTAATACTTTTGGGTCTCTGAAACGGATTAATTGGATTTCCATTATTTCTTATGGGGAAAATGGATTTGCCAATCATGAATTTCGGCTTTCAGCGGACTCTCTGGAACTAATTAATCATGAAACTCAGGGTTCCACTGTATTACGTTAATATGAACATTTTTATTAATCTATTATGATGTTTTTTTTTCAAAATTATATAATTAACATGCTACATAACATATAAACATGATAAATATAACCCACAGTAGAATAAATTAACAGACTACATAATGAGTTAGCTGTTAATAATTTTATATCAGCTATGACGAACATTGACTGGCTTAATGAATTAGAAACATATTCAGATACTAATGAATGCATCAAGAACTTTCTTAAAAAAACACACAACCTCTATAACAGACATTGCCCTAAAAAAACTAAACAGATCACAGCTAAGAGACTTAACAATCCCTGGCTAACACCCAGCATCCTTAAATCCATAAACAAGAGGCAACAATATGAAAAACAATACAGAAGGGGTCTAATAACCAGAGAACAATCCAAACGCTACTCATCAATCCTTACTAGCCTGATAAGAAGGTCCAAAAAATTGTATTATGAGAACAGACTCCAGACCGTAAAAGGTGATATGAAAAAGACCTGGAAAACCCTATCTGCAATTCTAGGAAATAAAAAGATATCCACGAACAATACCATCAAATTATCAAAAACAGACGAACCCCTACTCTTACCAACTGAGACAGCAAACAGACTTAATGTTTTCTTCTCCACCATAGGAAAGAATCTAGCGAGTAAAATCCCAAGCTCGAACACTCGTCCAACAGACTAACTCACCAACACCTACCCAGATACACTATTCCTAGCTCCTACCAACTCAATTGAAGTCTCGCTCATAATCAACACCCTTAAAAACAAAGCAGGAGACATAAACAGCTTACCACCATTTATGTACAAAAAAGCTTCACACGTACTGTCACCAATTATAGCAGCATTATTCAATAAATCCATTGAATCTTCTACCTTCCCATCAATTCTCAAAATAGCTAGGGTCACCCCGATCCACAAAGGAGGTGACCAAACTGACTTGAATAATTATAGACCAATCTCAAATTTACCACTGATTTCTAAAATCTTCGAAAAATTAATTCATAGACAGATCTATTCCTACCTCGTCTCACACAATGTACTCAACCCCTGTCAATTTGGATTCAGGACTAACAAGAGCACAAACTATGCTATAACACACATGTTAAAGTTAATATACACCGCACTTGAGAAGAAAGAAGTTCCGCTGGGAATCTTCATAGACCTATGCAAAGCATTTGATACAGTCGACCATGATTTATTGCTCACAAAATTAGCGCAGTATGGTATTAGGGGGCACCCACTCAACTACCTAAAGTCGTACCTTAGCAACAGAAGCCAGTACGTGTACACAAATGGAGAACTCTTCCACACAACAAATTACAGTCGAAGTCCCTCAAGGAAGTGTCCTGGGGCCACTCCTATTCCTCATTTACATAAACGACCTACCGAATGCATCACAACTACTCAAACCCATATTATTTGCAGATGACACAACATATGTCTTCTCTCACCCAAATCCAGTCATACTAGCCAACACAGTTAATGCTGAATTACAGAAAATATCAACATGGATGAAGACAAATAAGCTTACTCTCAATACTGACAAGACCTACTTCATTCAGTTTGGAAACAAAGCTACAAATGTTCCACTTAACATAATGCTCAATGGTTCACCCATCACAAGACTCACAGAGGGAAAATTCCTAGGAATCCACCTTGACAGTAGTCTTAAATTCCAAACACACATACAACAAATATCCAAGAAAATCTCAAAGACAGTACGTATATTATCTAAGATACGCTATTATGTGCCACAACCAGCTCTCATTGCACTATATCATTCTCTTATCTACCCTTATCTCACCTATGGAATCTGTGCATGGGGCTCAACAACATTAAATCACCTTAGACCACTCATAACCCAGCAAAAGGCTGCAGTCAGGATGATAACAAATTCCCACTCTAGACAGCATACTCCACCTATATTCAAAACTTTAAAACTACTCACCGTAAAAAATATTCATACCTATTCATTTGCCTTCTACATACATAAAACTCTACATGCTAATATCAACCCTCTGCTCAAAATTCTCCTCAACAACTTTAATAGGTCCCACGACCACGACACAAGACACAGATCACTATTTGACATACCCAGAGTCCATACTAACCAATGTAAAAATTCTATGCACATAAAGGGCCCCAGAATCTGGAATTCATTACCAGTAAATATTAAGTTAATCTTGTCGGAAAATCAATTCAAGACTCTTCTCAAAAATCACCTACTCACCCTATACTAAATACTCATACTGTAACAAACTTTCAAACCCAATGTTATTTTACTTAAGATAATCTCAGTTTTATATTGTCATCCTCCTTAACACTTGTTGCAATTTCATATCATCATATTGTCATTTAAAATAGTATAGTATCATCATTTTGTTAATTTGAAATAAAATATATAACTAGAAGAAACTCAATAAATTTCTCTAGTATTGTTAATTTACTAGTATAGCATCAACATATTGTAACTTGAAATAAAATATACAACTAGAAAAACTCAACCAATTTCTCTAGTATTGTCTTTTAATAGTATGTATAATCATATTGTAATTTGAAATAATATATAACTAGAATAAACTCAATCAATTTCTCTAGTATTAAGTACTTAGTGAATAAGTCTTTAGAATAAGCTGCCCCTAATGCCATGGCATGCCAGTGGCTCTCCTTGCATTACAGTTTTATAATTGTAACTACCAATAACTATGTATACTTGTAACTTGCATCAAAATAAAAATATTATATTATTATATTATATTATTATGATTTTAATTTAATATGAGATGTTACATGTATGAACCAAAACCAGATGCATTCGTCTGCTTATTTACATAACTCCGCATCTCTTGCCTCTCTCATTTACTTTTCTCTCTCTCTCGTTTATTTGTTTTACCTCGTTTACTCACCTCTCACCCTACATTAAGACTACAAATATTTTAAGGTAAGTAATGCATGTACTGTATATGCATTTTATCGCTCTAGGCAGCTCTAAATGTCGTAGTATATTACATGTGGGTGGGGTGGCCAGGCTGGCTATCATACCTCCTACACCTGACTTTCTACAAATAAATACTACTCACTTCTCACCCTACATTAAAACTACAAATATTTTAAGGTAAGTAATGAGTGTACTGTGTGTGTATTTTACTTTTTATTGTTTTTAATGTCTAGTTTTATTGCTAACTTAATATATGTTAGTGTAAACTTGTTATCTGGCATTTATATGCATTTATAAGTGGAAAAAAATGGTGTTCTGCTTTCCGGCGATAGCCTGGAACCTAACCTGCCATTTAAGTGGGACCCTACTGTATAGTGGTACCAACGCTCTTATGCGTATGTGAAGCATGAGTGGTGAATGTTGCAATAAGGAAAAGGCTGGAGGTAATGGGGATGTCGTGTCTGAGGGGGATGTGTGGTGTGAATATTATATAGAGAATCCATAGCTTGGAGATTAGGAGGTGCTGGGTTACTAAAAGAATTATCCAGATGGCTGAAGAGGGGTTGTTGAGGTGGTTCTTGATAAAGGATGGAACAAAATAGGGACTTGGAGGGCGTATAAATCTGTAGAAGGAAGGCGGGGTAGGGGTTGTCCTAGGAAAGGTTTGAGGGAGGGTGTAATGGAGGTTTTGTTTGCGAGGAACTTAGACTTCCATCAAGCATACATGAGCATATTAGATAGGAGCAAGTACAGTGGACCCCCGAGTATCGTAAGGCTCATATATCGTAAAACTCGTGTTACGTAAGCTTTTTTCGATTTCGTGTATCGTAAATGGACTCGTGTATCGTAACGTATTAGACCTGTCTGCCTTCTCCACGCCTGCCCTGCGCAGCGTTGTTTACCATTGAGAGAACATTACCCAGCGTGCTCTTTCAAACATTCACAATACATTTGGTGTCTTTTTTGGTGGTTTAGTGATTGTCACTGTGAAATAAGTCACCATGGGTCCAAAGAAGCTTCCTAGTGGCACCCCTGTGGTAAAGAAAGTGAGGAACACCATCGAACTGAAGAAAGAGAGCACAGGGTAGAGCTAACAACTGAAGAGCTGCAAGAGCTTCATCTGGAACAGCAACAGATCACAGCTGAGGTTATTGCTTCACAGGAGGAGAGAGAGAGAGAGAGAGATAAGGAGGTGCCTTCTTCAGTGCTTAAGGAGATGTGTACAAAGTGGAATGAGTTGCAGACATTTGTTGAAAGACACCACCCTGAGCAAGCTGAAATGAGCCTTCTGTGCAACCACTTCAGTGACAGAGCCATGTTGTACTTCAGGAAAGTATTAAAGAGTTGCCAGAAACAGAGGACTCTGGACAGTTATTTCACCAGGCAGGGGTCTAGTGACTCTCCAAGCTGGTCCTAGTGGGATTAAAAGACCAAGAAGGGAAGTAACCCCAGAGAGGGACTTGTTACCTGAAGTCCTTTTGGAGGGGGATTCCTCTTCCTCTTCCTGTCATCCTCCCTATCTTCCAGATGCCTGCAACTCTTCAATAAAGGTAAGTAAATGTATATATATATATAGTATTGTTTTTTATTATTTAGTACAAGTATGTGAATATTTTTGGGTGGAATGGATTAATTGTATTTACATTATTTCTTATGGGAAACAAGATTTCGAATTACGTATTTTTTGTGTTAAGTAATAGCTCCTGGAACGGATTAATTACGATAGTCGAGGGACCACTGTAGAGGCAAATGGTTTTTATGACTTGATGTGCTGTTGGAGTGTGAGCAAGGTAACATTTATGAAGGGATTCAGGGAAATTGGCTAGCCAGACTTGAGTGCTGGTGGTGGGGAAGTACAATTCCTGCATTCTGAAGGAGGGATGGAGGTATGTTGCAGTTTTTGTACTATAGTATCTGCAGGTGTCTGGCAAGACAGTGATGGAGTGAGCAATGATGAAAGTGTTTCTTCTGTTTTTGGGTCACCCTACCTTGTTGGGAAATGGCCGATGTGTTAAAAAAAATATAATAACAGTACAGTAAGCTGGACCTACACCTGAAAAGAAAGAGTTAACCCTTAAACTGTCCAAACGTATATATACGTTCACATGCGTACTGCCCGAACGTAGATCAACGTTTTATTTTTCATTCAAATTTAATGCGATAGGCCTGAGTCGCCTAGACATGAGAGAATGGGTCTGTGTCCTCAGTGTGCACAGTATTAACCCTTGACTGTCGCAACCCTCAATCCTGAGTGCCATTCTGTTGTCACAAAATATTCGAAAAAAAAATTATTTTTCTTATCAAAATGTTAAGATTATTTTTCTGATTGTTTTTATCCTAAAACAGATTTTGCCATAAATACTTAGAGATATGGAGGTGTAAAGTTGGCAGAAAATGATCTGCGTACGGCAACAGTGGCGACTGCCGCTCACTCGGTAAACATTTGTTTACTTCCATTCGTAGATTTCTTGTTTTTTTACTATTTTCTTTTTTACGTGACTTATGTGGTCTGTTAGACCAAGGTAAGGTGCAATGTTTATATATACACTCGTATGCAACACTATACTAGTATAAACATTAGTATCTTTATATTGTTTACAAAACTTGTTTACAGAAACAAACAATAAAAAAAAAATTTCATTACTATTGTTCTATAATATATATACATATGTACACTCACTGAACACTTTCCTAGAACTCCTGCAGCTTGTGGAACTCTTTGAAACATTGGTATATGCACAGTGGTACTTTACACTCCTCACACATAAAACGAGTGTCTCTGCGTTTTGGAGGGCGTTTTGTGGAATGTTTACAGACAAACACCTCTTCTGAGCATTTTTCTTGAGAGTAGTAGGAGGCAGTAGTATGGGATAGTGATCACCAGGCCTCATACGAGAGGGCATGTGTTGATAATTTCGTGGGCGCTGGTCTATTGCAGGTGTTGTTCCTTGGTACTTGAATATTATTTGTCTGATGACTGACAAACAAAATTCACCATATTTGGGCTTGTTGTTGGTCTTCAACTTGTAAATGTTATAAGCATTCAGCATGGAAATGTCAAGAAGATGGAAAAAGAGTTTTATGTACCACTTATAACTCTTGCGGACACAATCAGCAAATCCAATCTGCATGTCACATTTGTCCACTAAGCGCATATTGAGGTTGTAGTCCATCACAGCTGCAGGCTTTAGAATGGGTTCATTGGTCTCTCTATTCTGCTTGCCAGTGTCTACCATTTCATGTCTGTGAACTGATGTCAACAATGTGACGTCACGTTTGTCTTGCCACCGAAATGCCATGATGTCATTGGCAGCAAACACCTGCACTTCACCTCTACGAGTGCCAGCGTCGAACCTAGGCATATGTTTACGATTTGCACGCACTGTGCCACACACGTCTGTCATGTTCACTCGCAAGAAATCACTGAGTAAAGGGCTTGTGTACCAGTTATCAGTATATAATATATGCCCCTTACCAAGATATGGTTCCATCATTGTTCTAACCACATCACCAGAGATACCCAATAACTTCCTGGTATCTTGCAATGTATTACTGCCAGTGTACACAATTATATCCAAAACCAGACCACTTTTGCAATCACACAGTACAAATAACTTTATACCAAAGCGTTTCCTCTTGCTTGGTATATACTGCTTGAACGACAGTCTGCCTTTGAACAAAATCAAAGACTCATCAATAACAAGCTTCCTGAAGGGATAAAAATACATACAGCACTTTTGTTTCATGTACATGAACACATTCCTGATCTTATATAACCTGTCGTTTCTGTCAGGCCTGGTTTTATCAGAAAAGTGAAGCATACACAACAGTATCAAAAAACGATTCACTGGTATAATATCACTAAAACCTGGGGTTGAAATCAGGCGTTCTGTCGACCAGTATGTGTTGACAGTGTGCTTATAAACATGTGGCATAAGCATTATTGTGGCAAGGAACAAGTACATCTCTGCCACAGTTGTGTCCTTCCACTGGTGTAGCCGTGACCTTGGTGAAAGTATTGTGTTTGTCATGGTGTACTCATAGTACGTGTTGCTTTCCCTGACAATAATGTCCATCAGGGGTTCATCAAAGAATAACTGAAAGCATTCTAGTTCAGTAGCATTGTTCCCAAGTGTACACGATGGCCATATTCCACTTTGTGCTTCATCAAAGTCATGGGGATTGGGAACAAAATTGTCACCTTGCTGCCAATCCCAGATGCGGTCTGCTGGTGGGTACTGGATATTGACAGGTGGTTGTGGTTGTGCTGGTTGTGGTTGTGCAGGTTGTGGTTGTGCAGGTTGTGGTTGTGCAGGTTGTGGGAGTGTGGGGGTGGTTGAGAGTGGTTGTTGGTGTGCTGAGTTAGCAGCGTGGCCCGCTCCTGGTGCCACATGACTCGTGCCACCACCAACACCACCACTACTACCACCTGCTACCCCACGCACATTACGCATCCCCATTGTCACAATATCATCATCTTCACTATCAACGTGGTGTAGGGCCAAGAGATGTACTCAAATTTACTCCTTTTCCTTGGAATAGCATATGGCACACTACCAGAACGCATGTTGCGTCGTACATACTGCTGCTTCACTGGAGAATAATCTCCTTACTGTCACCACTAGAACTGCTTTCAATAACTTTGAAATCACTGTCATCATCACTTACACTGCTCACATCAGAGTCTTCTACACGGTGAAATAGTTTCCTCTTTCGTCCTGGTACAGGTGAACGTGAATGAGACGCCCAGCACCAGATGTGGAAGGCTGTGGGTCATCTGGGTTTTCATCACTAATTATGTTATCCTGGGCACTGCTTTCGGTAATACCCTCCTGAAAACCATGGAATTCACATTCACTGGGACTTCCATCACTGTTTGAACTATCACTTGGGAAAGAAGGCCTCCAATTCGCCGGGAGTGAGGTACTTCTTACCGCGAGGCATGGTGAAAAAAGACTACAAACATGGCGCTCCCAAATGCACCACTGGGTCCCCGATTTTTCATACTGCGCACACCCACCACGCAGACCCATTCTCTCACATGGGAGGCCTACCAGCTTTCTCCCGCTTCATTTGAAGCCGCTAGAATTAGGATAGATACTCCAAACAGTGGCTCTAAGACGTTTTATACGAAAACAGCGGGTTAAAAAAACTCCCCCTTAGACCGTGGGAGCACCAGTTCAATTTAGTGCCAGCTAGACAAATGTGTGGAAACACCAGGATTCACTGATGTCATGTCGC
Source organism: Cherax destructor (assembly GCA_009830355.1). Taxonomy (NCBI): domain Eukaryota; kingdom Metazoa; phylum Arthropoda; class Malacostraca; order Decapoda; family Parastacidae; genus Cherax; species Cherax destructor. The sequence goes on along the minus strand of WNWK01053506.1, from coordinate 628 downwards.
AAAACTCCCCCTTTTAAGAGGAAAGTAAAATAGGTTAGATAAAACATGGTTAGTTAAAGGTCCCCCAAAAGCCCTTTTTTGTAAGTTTATTTTTTTAAAAGCTTTTTTAAATATATTTTGGGGGGGTAAAAAGGGCTAGTCTATTTTCATTATTCCATGGGGATAAATTCGTTTGGGAATGGGACTTGAACAGCATTCTAACGAAAAAATAAATTTTGGGGACCACTGCATAGTGGCTGTGGGTAGGGTGAGTTGGGCCTGACTAGCGTACTACTGGGTCTGATGCCAGCTCCTTCCTTCAGAGGCTGGGCCTGACTAGGTGGGCTTGGTCTAAGCTGGGGGTGATGGCCTGCCTTGCATTGGCCAGTAGGCCTTCGCAGTTTCCTTTTTCTTTGTTCTTATTGTATTCCGGCTGGGGTTTTTGTTCCCGGTGTTTTTGTCTATCTGTCTTATCTTCTTTTTTTTTTGTCTATATCTTTTCAATATATTTGTCTGTCTATATATTGTCTATATCTTCTGTCCTATATATTTTCTCACATGTACACACAAGTAATTTTATACATAGTAAAAATTCCTAGGGTAACCCAAAAAAATTCCCCACAAAGGGGATAAGTGTTGTATATAATAA
>WNWK01053505.1:0-11850 GCA_009830355.1 Cherax destructor | reverse complement strand
CTACTCTGCTCTTTCATCAGTCAATCAATTCTGCTCATATCAACAGTCAAATTTTTACCACTACCATTTCGCATATTTAAAATGCCGCATTTCCCTCAATCTTTAAAGTTTACATTCTTTATAATTTGTTTGTATTTTCCTATTTTTTTTTTAAAATTTTGAATGAGTAGACCCCCTTTGTTGAGCAAGTGGGGGGAAGGATGACCTGTCCAAACCCCGACCTCCCCCCCTTTTTAACAACACCCCCCCTGCTCATATCACCCAATAAATTTTCCGCTCTATCAACAGTCAAGGAATTTTCCCTTTACCATTTAAATACTTAGCTCCCGCACTTCAATAAAGGGTAAGTTTCTTCTTATAATTTGTTTGATTTTTCCTATATTTTTTTTTTACAATTTGTGGAGTAGACCTGCTTCAGTTTTCCCTTTTTCTTATGTTTTTTATTCCTTTTTATTTTATGCCTAACATAGGCCAGTAGGTTTGTTGCAGTGCTCCAATTTTTGGGGTCTTTTTTAGTACTTTTAAATAAGGAGAAAAAAAATTTAGAACACGATTTCCAAAAATTTTTGGTCAAGTTGAGCAAGTGGGGGAAGGGAACCTGTAAAGGTTATCACTTGACCCCCCGGCCCTTTTTTATATACAACACTATTTCTGCTCATATCATCACCTTCCAATCATTTCTGCTCATATAAACAGTCAAGGAATTTTCCCCTTACCATCTCGCATACTTACCTGCCGCACTTCTCAATCATGGTAAGTTTACATTCTTTATAATTTGTTTGTATTTTCCTATATATTTCTGCATCAGGCCTTCTGCTCAGATGTCACTTAGGTACAATACAATTCTAAGAAGACAAGAAAGTAGGAACACTGCAGCAGGAATGTTGGTTCATACTAGGCAGGTCCTTCACAATCATCCCACTAACAGAATATTTGCCCATCTCAAATTTCAATTTACTCAGCAATAAGCTTTGATAATTTATTAACTCGTGTCAAGTCCCACTCAAATTCAACCCTCTCAATCATGTATTTATCCAACTTAAATTTGAAACTACCCAGGTCCTAGCTTCAATAATCTACTAGGCAGACTGTTCCACTCATCAACTACCCTATTTCTAAACCAATACTTTCCTATATCCTTTCTAAATAAGTATGCGAAATGAGGGGAGACATGATCGAGGTATACAAGTGGAAAATGGGTATTAACAAAGGGATATAAATAAGGTTTTGAGGGTATCTTCCAAGAGAGAACCCGCAATAATGGATTCAAGTTAGATAAGTTTAGATTTAGAAAGGATATAGGAAAGTATTGGTTTGGAAATAGGGTAGTTGATGAGTGGAACAGTCTGCCTAGTAGGGTTATTGAAGCTAGGAACTTGGGTAGTTTTAAATTTAGGTTGGATAAATTCATGAGTGAGAGGGGTTGGATTTGAGTGGGAATTGCACATGAGTAAATAAAATTATCAAATCTTATTTCTTGGGTAGCATTGAAAGTTGGGTTGAACAAGTGTTCTGTTGGTGGGATGGAATGTGAAGGACCTGCCTAGTATGGGCCAACAGGCCTGGTGCAGTGTTCTTATGTTCTTAAATCTAAACATGACTAATTAGAATCCATTATTGCGTGTTCTTTCTTGAAGAGATATTCCCAAGACCTTATTTATATATAAGAACATAAGAACATAAGAATGGAGGAACACTGCAGAAGGCCTACTGGCCCATACAAGGCAGGTCCTTATCAAAACCACCACTACCTAAAAATTTATTCCCGTACTCACGACACAAATCAAACCCAGCCCCTCCCACTCATATATTTGTCCAATCTCTTTAAAGCCACCCAAGGTCCTAGCCTCATCACAGTACTCGGAAGATTGTTCCACGCATCTACAACTCTGTTCGAAAACCAGTACTTGCCTATGTCCTTTCTAAATCTAAATTTATCCAATTTAAATCCGTTATTTCTCGTTCTTACTTGGTTCGATATCCTCAGTATTTTATTAATATCTCCTTTGTTTATGCCCATCATCCACTTGTACACCTCGATGATATCTCCTCATTCTACGTCTCTCCAGAGAGTGGAGATTCAACGCTCTAAGTCTATCTTCATACGGGAGATTTCTTATACTGTAAATCATTTTAGTCATTCTTTCTTTGTATGTTCTCCAATGAATCTATATCCATCCTGTAGTAAGGAGACCAAACTGAGCTGCATAATCCAAATGAGGTCTCACTAGTGATGTATAGAGCTGTAAAATAACTTTTGGACTTCTGTTGCTTACACTTCTTGAAATAAATCCTAGTAATCTGTTAGCCTTATTGCGCACACTTAGGCACTGTTGTCTTGGCTTTAGATTTCTGCTTACCATGACTCCCAAGTCTTTTTCACATTCTGTATGATCAAGCTCAACTTCACCTAGTTTATAAATTCGAGGGATATTTTCATTACCAACGACAAGCACCTTACACTTGTCCACATTGAACTTCATCTGCCACTTTTCAGACCAAGACATTAATTTATCCAAATCCTCCTGGAGTTCACTGTTATCCTCCTCAGAATGAATTATACGGCCTATTTTTGTATCATCAGCAAATTTACTCATGTCACTTGCAATTCCTTCATCAAGGTCATTAATGTAAATTATGAACAACAATGGGCCCAAAACTGATCCTTGTGGAACGCCACTAGTGACAAATCCCCATTCAGATTTGACCCCATTAATGGAAACTCTCTGCTTTCTATTGGTAAGCCATGCCTCTATCCATGCTAGAACTTTACCTCCTATACCATGAGCTGCCACCTTTCTTAAGAGTCTCTTGTGAGGTACTCTATCGAAGGCCTTACTGAAATCCAAGTAAACTATATCATATTCTTTATCACTGTCTACTGCCTCAAATGTTTTATTGAAAAACGTCAGTAAATTTGTCAGGCAGGAACGACCTCTCGTAAACCCATGCTGAGATTCATTAATCAAATTATGTTCTTCAAGGTGACTTTGATAATATCAGCTATAATTGATTCTAATAATTTGCCTACTATAGACGTGAGGCTTATTGGACGGTAATTTGATGGAATGGACTTATCCCCTGATTTGAATATAGGAACTACATTAGCTATCTTCCACATCTCTGGCACAACACCAGTTAGGATGGACGTATTAAACACATTCGTTAATGGCTGACTAAGTTCCATTTTGCATTCTTTAAGTACCCTGGAAAACAACTCGTCGGGTCCCGGGGACTTATTTTGCTTCAGTTTATCTATCTGTTTGATAACCATGTCCTCGTGACAGTAATATTAGTTAATTTGAATTCTTCAGGAACTGAATAATTGTTAATTTCTGAATTCATTTACGTCTTCTTGTGTAAAGACTGACAAAAATAGTCATTAAATAGAGAACACATTTCCAGTTCGTTATCCGTCAGCTGTCCATTCCCAATTTTCAGAGGTCCTACCTTTCCCTCACCTTCGTCCTGTACACTTGAAAGAACCCTTTTGGATTAGTCTTTGATTCATTAGCAACCTTAATCTCATAGTCACGTTTAGCCTTTCTAATCCCCTCTTTTTACTTCTCTTTCAACTGAACATATTGGTCAATAAGGTTAACATCTCCTTTTTGATGCGCCTATAAATTCTCTTTTCTCCCTAATAAATGTTTTAGCCTCCTGTTAATCCATTTGGGATCGTTATTATTTGACCTAAATTCTCTGGGGAATAAACATACTCTGTGCACGTTGTACATTATTAAGAAACAAATCATAAACGCAGATCCCATCGTAATCGTTAGCAGATTACCCAGTCGAGATTAGACAGGTGTTCTCTAAGTCCAATATAATGGCAGAACGAACATGTCTTTCCTCATTCTTCGTCTTACAAGTGAATGAAATTTAAGGATCTTCAATCTTTGTTCGTACAGAAGATTTCTAATGCTATGAATTAAATTTGTCATTATACACTGATTTTTTCTAACGATAACGTAGTAATTCTAGGGACTTTAACTTTAGTCAGATTGATTGGAATTTCATGACAGGGAATTTAGAATCTAACGAATTTTTAGAAGTAGTTCAGGATTGCTTTTTGAAGCAGTTTGTAACAGAACCTACAAGGGGAAATAACCTACTTGACTTGGTTCTGGCAAGCAAGGAAACCCTTGTTAATAATTTAGAAATTACAGAGGAACTCGGCTCAAGCGACTACAAGTCAATTACCTTTAGCATTGAATGGATGTATGATAGTAGGGATAATTCAGTAATGGTCCCAGATTTTCGCTTAGCAGATTATAATGGACTTAGAGAACACTTATCAACTGTGGACTGGGGTGAAGAAGAGAGGTATCAATATGACAGTTTTCTTAACACTATACAGGCTGCCCAAAGAACATTTATCCCGTATAAAGAAATTAGATCAAGTAGAAATGACCCAAAATGGATGAATAATAGGCTCAAATATCTTTTAGGGCAGAAGAAAGGAATTTATAGGCGCATAAAAAGAGGTGAGGGTCATCTTATAAATCAGTATACTGACATTAAGAGGGACGTTAAAAAGGGAATAAGAAAAGCTAAACGGGACTATGAAATTAAAGTTGCTAGGGATTCAAAACTAACCCAAAAAGTTTTTTCCAGGTTTATAGAACAAAAGTTAGGGATAAGATAGGTCCCCTTAAAATTAACTTTGGGCATCTTACTGACAAGGAGAATGATATGTGCTCTATTTTTAATAATTATTTTCTCTCGGTTTTCACACAGGAAGACATTAATAATATCCCAGTAATTAATTTTTACAGAGGCCCAGAAGAAGATAAATTATGTAATATCACAGTCACTAGCGAAATGATTATGAAACAGCTGGACCGACTGAAACAAAATAAATCGCCGGGTCCTTATGAGCTCTTTGCAAGGGTTCTAAAGGAATGCAAAATGGAACTCTGTGAACCAATATCTAACATTTTTAATTTATCTCTTCAAACAGGTGTAGTGTCTGATATGTGGAAGATGGCTAATGTAATTCCTATTTTTAAAGCAGGGGACAAGTCACTACCGTCAAACTACCGCCCAATAAGCCTGACCTCAATTGTAGGCAAATTACTAGAGTCAATTATAGCTGATATTATTAGAAGCCATCTAGATAACCATAATTTGATTAATGATACCCAGCATGGATTCACGAGGGGCCGTTCCTGCCTATCTAGTTTATTAACCTTCTTCAGTAAAGCTTTTAAGAACATAAGAACATAAGAAAGGAGGAACACTGCAGCAGGCCTGTTGGCCCATACTAGGCAGGTCCTTCACAATCCGTCCCACTAACAGAATATTTGCTCAACCCAATCTTCAATGCTACCCAAGAAATAAGCTTTGACAATTCTACCCACTCATGCGCGAGTCCCACTCAAATCCAACCCCTAAGAACAAAGGGAAGTCGTAGTTACTAACGGGTGATTCAAGGTTTCTAGGTCTGTAGTCAATTATAGTAACAAGATTCGTCCACATCAGCTCCGGACCTCCCAGAAGTATTGTTTATTTAGACTTTAGTAAGGCTTTGATAGAGTACTGCACCAGAGACTGTTAAAGAAAGTGGCAGCTCATGGCATTGGGGGAAAAGTGCTGTCATGGATCGAGTCATGGCTCACCAATAGGAAGCAGAGAGTGTGCATAAATGGGGTTAAATCCGAATGGGGACTTGTAACAAGTGGTGTTCCACAGGGATCAGTCTTAGGCCCATTGTTATTTATAATATATATCAATGACCTTGATGAGGGAATTACTAGTGATATGAGCAAATTCGCCGACGACACGAAGATAGGTAGGATAATTGATTCAAACATAGATGTCATAGAACTTCAGGAAGATTTAGACAAACTTAATTCGTGGTCAGAAAAGTGGAAGATGCAGTTCAATGTAGATAAATGCAAGGTTCTGAAGCTCGGAGTGTCCATAACCCAAGCACTTATAAGTTAAATAACGAGAACTTAGCCATACAGATTGGAGAAGGACTTGGGGGTGATGGTAAGCAGCAACCTTAAACCAAGACAGCAATGCCTAAGCGTACGTAATAAGGCAAATAGATTACTGGGATTTATATCAAGAAGTGTTAGCAACAGAAGTCCAGAGGTTATATTACAGCTTTATACATCATTAGTAAGGCCTCACCTAGATTACGCAGCTCAGTTCTGGTCTCCATATTCCAGAATGGACATAAATTCGTTAGAAAACATTCAGCGTAGAATGACTAAATTAATACATAGCATTAGAAATCTTCCTTACGAAGAAAGATTGAAGACCCTAAAATTACATTCACTTGTAAGACGTAGAATGAGGGAGACATGATCGAGGTATACAAGTGGAAAATGGGTATTAACAAAGGGATATAAATAAGGTCTTGAGGATATCTCTCCAAGAGAGAACCTGCAATAATGGATTCAAGTTAGATAAGTTTAGATTTAGAAAGGATATAGGAAAGTATTGGTTTGGAAATAGGGTAGTTGATGAGTGGAACAGTCTGCCTAGTAGGGTTATTGAAGCTAGGACCTTGGGTAGTTTCAAATTTAGGTTGGATAAATTCATGAGTGAGAGGGGTTGGATTTGAGTGGGACTCGCACATGAGTGGTAGAATTGTCAAAGCTTATTTCTTGGGTAGCATTGAAAATTGGGTTGAGCAAATATTCTGTTAGTGGGATGGATTGTGAAGGACCTGCCTAGTATGGGCCAACATGCCTGCTGCAGTGTTCCTCCTTTCTTATGTTCTTATATCCATTCTGTAAAATTGAGACCAGAACTGAGCTGCATAATCTTGGTGAAACCTTACCAATGTCTGTCTGGATAGAATTCTTAGGGGGGTGTGAAAAATGTATCTTAAGATCATAGGAAAGGAGGAACATTGCAGCAGGCCTCTTAGCCCATAATAAGCAGGTCCTTCACAATCCATCCCACTAACAGAATATTTGCTCAACCCAATTTTCAATGCTAACTAAGAAATAAGCTTTGATAATTCTATTTACTCGTGTAATTCCCACTCAAATCCAACCCCTCTCACTCATGAATTTATCCAACCTAAATTTGAAACTACCCAAGGTACTAGCTTCAACAACCACCCTACTAGGCAGACTGTTCGACTCATCAACTACCCAATTTCCAAACCAATAGTTTCCTCTATCATTTCTAAATCTAAACTTATCTAACTTACCATCCACCAAACTTGTTCCTCAGATAGTACCTGTCAAGTGGAAAGTGCCTCAGATACCACCTGTCAACAGAAAGTGCCTCAGGTTGTACCTGTCCAGCGGAAAGTGCCTCAGTTAGTACCTGTCAAGCGGAAAGTGCCTCAGTTAGTACCTGTCAAGCGGAAAGTGCCTCAGATAGTCACCTGTCGCGGAAAGTGCCTCAGATAGTACCTGTCATGGGAGTGCCAGATAGTACCTGTCAGTGGAAATTTCAGGTACTATCTGAGACTCTTTCCGCTTGACAGGTACTATCAGAGGCACTTTCCGCTGACAGGTACTATCAGAGGCACTTTCCGCTTGACAGGTACTATCTGAGGCACTTTCCATTTGACAGGTAGTATCTGAGGAACAAGTTTAGTGGACAACAGTCAAACAGTCTGCCTAGTAGGGTGGTTGTTGAAGCTAGTACCTTGACTAGTTTCAAATTTAGGTTGGATAAATTCATGAGTGAAAGGGGTTGGATTTAGGGGACTTGCACACGAGTAAATAGAATTATCAAAGCTTATTTCTTGGTTAGCATTGAAAATTGGGTTGAGCAAATATTATTTTAGTGGATGAATTTTGAAGGACCTGCATAGTATGGACCAACAGGCCTGCTGTATTGTTCCTCCTTTCAACAACAATTCAGAACACTGTTTTGGTAATAGAGTTGTGGGTAAGTTGAAAATACTCTTCAGTAGCGTCATTGAGTCGATAGGTAGTTTTATGAATACATTAGAAAATTACTCAAGTGAGTGCCAGTAGGTGAAGTAAAATGTTCCCCCTTTTTGTTAAGTGGGGTTGAGTTTGACTTGCCTAAGATGGGCCTGTAGGCCTACTGCAGTGCTTTTTCTTCTTATGATCTTTACAATTTGTGCAGTAGACGTGCTTCAGTGTTCCTTCTTCTTAAGTATTTTATTCCATTTATTTCCATGCCTAACATGGGCCAGTAGGTTTGTTGCAGTGCTCCAACTTTTGGTCTTTCATTAGTACATTTACTAAGGATAAAATAAATATCAGAACACGAGTTCATAATTATCAGGTGCAATTAAGTTGAGCAAGTGAGGTGAAGGTATGACCTGTCAAGTTATCACCTGACCTCCGGCCCTTTATATACAACACTACTCTGCTCATATCATCAGTCAATCAATTCTGCTCATATCAACAGTCAAGGAATTTTACCACTACCATTTCGCATACTTAGCTGCCGCACTTCTCAATCATGGTAAGTTTACATTCTTTATAATTTGTTTGTATTTTCCTATATATTTCTTTTACAATTTGTGCGAGAGACCTGTTAAGTTGAGCAAGTGAGGTGAAGGTATGACCTGTCAAGTTATCACCTGACCTCCGGCCCTTTATATACAACACTACTCTGCTCATATCATCACTCAATCAATTCTGCTCATATCAACAGTCAAGGAATTTTTACCTCTACCATTTCACATACTTAGCTGCCGCACTTCTCAATCATGGTAAGTTTACATTCTTTATAATTTGTTTGTATTTTCCTATATATTTTTTACAATTTGTGCGAGTAGACCTGCTTCAGTGTTCCTTCTTTCTTATGTATTTTATTCCATTTATTTCCATGCCTAACATAGGCCAGTAGGTTTGTTGCAGTGCTCCAACTTTTGGTCTTTCATTAGTCACATTTACTAAGGAGAAAATAAATATCAGAACACGAGTTCATAATTGTCAGGTGCAATTAAGTTGAGCAAGTGAGGTGAAGGTATGACCTGTCAAGTTATCACTTGACCTCCGGCCCTTTATATACAACACTACTCTGCTCATATCATCACTCAATCATTTCTGCTCATATCAACAGTCAAGGAATTTTTACCTCTACCATCTCGCATACTTACCTGCCGCACTTCTCAATCATGGTAAGTTTACATTCTTTATAATTTGTTTGTATTTTCCTATATATTTCTGCATCAGGCCTTCTGCTCAGATGTCACTTAGGTACAATACAATTCTAAGAAGACAAGAAAGTAGGAACACTGCAGCAGGAATGTTGGTTCATACTAGGCAGGTCCTTCACAATTCATCCCACTAACAGAATATTTGCCCATCTCAAATTTCAATTCTACTCAAGCAATAAGCTTTGATAATTCTATTAACTCGTGTGCAAGTTCCACTCAAATTCAACCCTCTCAATCATGTATTTATCCAACTTAAATTTGAAACTACCCAAGGTCCTAGCTTCAATAATCCTACTAGGCAGACTGTTCCACTCATCAACTACCCTATTTCTAAACCAATACTTTCCTATATCCTTTCTAAATAAGTATGCGAAATGAGGGGAGACATGATCGAGGTATACAAGTGGAAAATGGGTATTAACAAAGGGGATATAAATAGGTCTTGAGGGTATCTCTCCAAGAGAGAACCCGCAATAATGGATTCAAGTTAGATAAGTTTAGATTTAGAAAGGATATAGGAAAGTATTGGTTTGGAAATAGGGTAGTTGATGAGTGGAACAGTCTGCCTAGTAGGGTTATTGAAGCTAGGACCTTGGGTAGTTTTAAATTTAGGTTGGATAAATTCATGAGTGAGAGGGGTTGGATTTGAGTGGGAATTGCACATGAGTAAATAAAATTATCAAATCTTATTTCTTGGGTAGCATTGAAAGTTGGGTTGAACAAGTGTTCTGTTGGTGGGATGGAATGTGAAGGACCTGCCTAGTATGGGCCAACAGGCCTGGTGCAGTGTTCTTATGTTCTTAAATCTAAACATGACTAATTAGAATCCATTATTGGTGTTCTTTCTTGAAGAGATATTCCCAAGACCTTATTTATATATGTTTTAGTACCAATTTTCCACTTGTATACCTCGCTCATGTCTTTCCTCATTCTTCGTCTTACAAGTGAATGAAATTTAAGGATCTTCAATCTTTGTTCGTACAGAAGATTTCTAATGCTATGAATTAAATTTGTCATTATACACTGATTTTTTTCTAACGATAACGTAGTAATTCTAGGGGACTTTAACTTTAGTCAGATTGATTGGAATTTCATGACAGGGAATTTAGAATCTAACGAATTTTTAGAAGTAGTTCAGGATTGCTTTTTGAAGCAGTTTGTAACAGAACCTACAAGGGGAAATAACCTACTTGACTTGGTTCTGGCAAGCAAGGAAACCCTTGTTAATAATTTAGAAATTACAGAGGAACTCGGCTCAAGCGACTACAAGTCAATTACCTTAGCATTGAATGGATGTATGATAGTAGGGATAATTCAGTAATGGTCCCAGATTTTCGCTTAGCAGATTATAATGGACTTAGAGAACACTTATCAACTGTGGACTGGGGTGAAGAAGAGAGGTATCAATATGACAGTTTTCTTAACACTATACAGGCTGCCCAAAGAACATTTATCCGTATAAAGAAATTAGATCAAGTAGAAATGACCCAAAATGGATGAATAATAGGCTCAAATATTTTTAGGGCAGAAGAAAGGAATTTATAGGCGCATAAAAAGAGGTGAGGGTCATCTTATAAATCAGTATACTGACATTAAGAGGGACGTTAAAAAGGGAATAAGAAAAGCTAAACGGACTATGAAATTAAAGTTGCTAGGGATTCAAAACTAACCCAAAAGTTTTTTCCAGGTTTATAGAACAAAAGTTAGGATAAGATAGGTCCCCTTAAAAATAACTTTGGGCATCTTACTGACAAGGAGAATGATATGTGCTCTATTTTTAATAATTTTTCTCGGTTTTCACACAGGAAGACATTAATAATATCCCAGTAATTAATTTTTTACAGAGGCCCAGAAGAAGATAAATTATGTAATATCACAGTCACTAGCGAAATGATTATGAAACAGCTGGACCGACTGAAACAAAATAAATCGCCGGGTCCTGATGAGCTCTTTGCAAGGGTTCTTAAGGAATGCAAAATGGAACCTGTGAACCAATATCTAACATTTTTAATTTATCTCTTCAAACAGGTGTAGTGTCTGATATGTGGAAGATGGCTAATGTAATTCCTATTTTTAAAGCAGGGGACAAGTCACTACGTCAAACTACCGCCCAATAAGCTGACCTCAATTGTAGGCAAATTACTAGAGTCAATTATAGCTGATATTATTAGAACCATCTAGATAACCATAATTTGATTAATGATACCCAGCATGGATTCACGAGGGCCGTTCCTGCTCATCTAATTTATTAACCTTCTTCAGTAAAGCTTTTGAGGCTGTTGATCACGATAAAGAATTGATATTGTTTATTTAGACTTTAGTAAGGCTTTTGATAGAGTACTGCACCAGAGACTGTTAAAGAAAGTGGCAGCTCATGGCATTGGGGAAAAGGTGTCATGGATCGAGTCATGGCTCACCAATAGGAAGCAGAGAGTGTGCATAAATGGGGTTAAATCCGAATGGGGACTTGTAACAAGTGGTGTTTTACAGGGATCAGTCTTAGGCCCATTGTTATTTATAATTTTTATCAATGACCTTGATGAGGGAATTACTAGTGATATGAGCAAATTCGCCGACGACACGAAGATAGGTAGGATAATTGATTCAAACATAGATGTCATAGAACTTCAGGAAGATTTAGACAAACTTAATTCGTGGTCCCGAAAAGTGGAAGATGCAGTTCAATGTAGATAAATGCAAGGTTCTGAAGCTCGGGAGTGTCCATAACCCAAGCA